>VDFB02345908.1:0-122976 GCA_007258455.2 Sequoia sempervirens | reverse complement strand
AAAAAAAATTACATGGCATCAAACTTCAGACAATTCTCTACACAATGAAAAAAAAGAGTAAAAAAATGTTTTGTTTAGGTCCAATTATGTTGTCCGTACACATTGATTTTAAAAAACATCAATTAAGGCCAATAAAAAATTAATAAAAAAAAATATTCAACCAAAAATTACAAAAAAATATCTAAATCAAACTTCATGTTGTTAGCTCTCATTTCCCAAGAGGAATTAGCAAAATAGTTTTATTTGGGTCAAAAAGTGTTGTCCGTACACTTGCTTGGTATGGTAAAAAAACATGGACTTTTAAAAAGTGGTTTTCATGGATCTCTATCAAAATTTAATTTCTATAATTTGGGTATTTTAATAATTTACATATTTGGAAACTAGATTCAAAATTCTAGATTTCATAGTACTGACTTTTTTTAATCTTCATTGTGTAAGTTCCTCAAATTTTCAGTCCAAATGTGACAAATTTTGAAAAACAGTGAAAAAATTTCCACTTTTTGAGCTTTTTGTGTACCCAACTTTTTGCATCAGCCCTAATATTTTATGATGAGCTAAATATGCATATTTTTGAAGAGCAAAGTTACATTGCTGGAATGAATCTAGAACCTAGCTAAGGGGAAGATTAGCAAATCATTCTTTCTTTGAGCCTAAAACTATGGCTTCCCAGGAAGATTTCTGAAGAACATGCTTCATTCAGGAGTGTGGATAGTGCTCAATGATGTTTTTTATTACAAGCAGGTTGTTTTATAATCTGTTTGTACTGCTGATGTCAATGGATGAAGCAAATTTATGCTCATAGCTCCGCCTCTAATTTTTATATCATTCTGGGTATTCATCTGAGCTGTATGTCTGTGTGGGGCGACTCTTTCTACAAAGTTTGGGATTTTATTTCTGACTACTGATTTTTCTAGAGAAGGTTGACTTCTTCAATAGGGTCATACCTTTCATGCTTGTTGCCTTGGGAATCATGCCTATTGTTCCCGCTATTTCTAGTTCAATTTCTCCTTGGTGTTTGGGAGCATTCTGAGCTGATTCAGAGAAGTTACATCTATTTCTATGAGGTTTGACATTGTTGGTCTGATTTTCTATTAACATTATTTCTATATCAAACTTATTAAATAATTGTACTTGTTGGTTTGAGCTTCATTTCTTCATCTTATATCATTGTAAATGTTAGAGGAAGTGTTACTCTAACTATTTAATGTTTTTTTTGAAAGTTTATCTATTTCATTTGCAACTATTATTATTCTTTGTAAAGCTAGTTAGTAGTACTAACAACTCTTTCTTTATTTGCTGCAATTTTATATTAGTTTTACACTCCCACAATTGAGTGGTTGAGTTTTAGAATAAACATCTTTCTTGTTTATAATTTCCCCCCTGACGTTATAAGTGGTTGTGTGGACAGTTTTCCCCCCACATTAATAAGTGGAAGAGTGGATTCAAAAGCTGGCTTGTCGCCTAATAATTGTTATGAACTCACCCACTGAATAAGTGGAGTATTCCCACCACTTGTGGATGCCTACTTTAGTAAATTAATTATACTTTCAGCTATGTTTATGCCTAACGATCCTCTGACCATATGCTATCACTTCACCCACATTGGGATCTTGGTGAACATTCTTGATTAGAGTTATCTTCTTTGTTGATTTGTATTTAGGGCTAATGCTAATCAGTGTTTGGTTGTTGATTTGTATGTTAATTTTGAGGAAAAAATTAAGGGAGAATATTTCAAAAGTACCTGTAAAAATATAGATTCGAAAACCATTCCACCATTATGCCACAACCATAAAAAAATTAAATAATCAAAGAGAGAAATGGAATTCTTCTTATATTATATGTTGATGCACACAATTCTAATGTTGAAAATATAATTTGATAAATTATACGTCTCATTTTGGATGAAGATCAGACAATCTATGGTTATTGAGAGAGCAGTTACATGTTTAGCTCTGGAGGCAGAGGAGATAGGTGCTACTCTCCACCCCACTTTGGATGAATCCTTCAATTGCTCGCTCTCTAAAAGGAAAGGAGAGCCATTCTATTTATTTCCATACATGTGATAGGCGACTCATTTTCCTAGATTTGGTGGGTGGTACTAAAAATACAGATTCAAAAACCATTCCACTATTATGCCACAACCATAAAAATATTAGACAATCAAAAAGAGAAAAGGAGATTTTGCATACCTTGATCTGCCCTTTTGTATTCTATATACAACGTTGATTCCTTTGAGTACATTCTCTTAATCTCACCCAAAAACAAGCACATTATATCCTTTAGATTCCAATAAAAGCAGTCACAACAATTTTGGCGGAGGAGGAGAAACATTCTACAAATAGCATGCCAAATCTCCTGTCAGAAAAAATGAAAGGAATAATAGAGGGGGAGAAGAGCATTATGATTTTATGCAGCAAAGAAAACCCAAGATCAATATACCTGTTTCCATCGCAGATGTTGTCCACCATATTCCTCCCTGCCTGCACGAAAATGGCTAGAATGGGTCTACGGGATATTGAAGCATTTCAAATTTTAAATATCCCGCTTGAAAATTGGCGCTCTTTTTTAAAACCATAGTTCGTTTATCTGTTGCCGTCCATCCATCCATTGTTGTCTAGCTCCATCAGCATCCTCCATCAATCTTTCCATTGGTGCATTTTTGTCCGGCACTGGCTACACAGCCTACAAAAGGGCATGGATGCATTGGGGCATGGATGCATCGGCATGGATGCAGCTGCCTCGTTTCTTTTGCCCACTGTGCAAACTCTGTCTTCCGTAAGTTGTCCTGTCAACAGGCCATGCTCTAATTCGGAACATATTTCAACTACGTAAAATTTAATTTATTTGTGCCTTCATCATTGTAATATTTTATATTATTTTTAAATATAATGAGATTTATTTTCTCTGGGAAATATAATAAGATTTATTAAAGAATATCTTTTAATTAAATGGAATGCCTCATTTTTCTTTATATATTTTTAATTGTATTAATTTAAATTATATATTTTTTAATTATATTAATTTAATTATAATAAATAATAAAATAATAATTATAAATTATATTATAGTATAAATATATTAAAATGTTATTTAAAAGCATACAAAATAAATATATTGAAAATAAATCTATAATTATTTAATCTTTTATTTTTTAAAACAAATTTGAAAATATATGTTGTGTTTTTATATTTATGATCATCATAAATTTTCTATAATATAATTTAATAGATTTTGATAAACATATTTTCCATTTAATAATGTGTTCCTTATCTAACCTCCATACACTTGTATCTTGCATATACTACACAAATCTATTAACAATATCTTAACTTATTAAAAAATGAATTTCAAAATGAATTTTTTTAAATAATAGAATTAAAAAGTAAATATTATTTATATATTGAAAATTTTATTTAATATATAAAATAATGTATTGTCTAATTTGTTGTAGGTATAAACATGTATTAAGTTTTAATTTATAATTATAAAAAAAATAAAATTAAAACACTATTACTAATGAATAATGTTTTGAATTATATCAACTCATATAAGATCTTCCTTCTTTAGATCTTCACATTCCTTTTCACTTTGGCATTTGAAAAACATTCTTAATATCTTTTTGAAATTTTAGGATAACAAATGTTGAGAAATTCTTTAACATGTAGAATTCTAAAAACATATAAATATAAATTTATTGTTATCATTATCTTTCATAATTATTTAGAATTTTATTATTTTTTGATAATAATGTCTTAGATTTCCTATCATTAACCATTAAGTTGGACTCTTTTTGTTAATATCATTTTCTTTTCTTTTTTTAATCATCATTTTTATTGTTGAGCATATTTCAAGAGTGGTTAATATTTTTGAATTTTATTTTATTTCCTTCCTTTTCTATTATGTTATTTGTTTTCATTATATTGAATTTGATTTCTATTTGACTTTATTATTATTATTTCAACATTTAGAGTTTTATTTTATGTTCATTTTTTTATTCTCTATTCTCATTATTGTGGAAACTGCCAAGATCGTGGAAAAAAAACAAGCACGAGATTGCAAGTGAAATTGAATATTTAGCTTTACAACCAATAAGGTATTTATAGGTGAAACTTGAGACAAATTCTACAACAAGACTCCACAAGAATAGGAAAGGTGGCAGATGAGAACCCATGAGACTAGCTCAATAGTTCAACCTCCCTTCTATGTAGCAGTGATGTGTCAAAAATGAGTTGACACATCGACTAGTGACACATCTAAGGAGACTTAGTATTTCCACATGTGAGGAAAGCTACTAATTATGATTATGTTAGAATAACTCATGTTGAGTTATACACCAACAATTATGTAGTAAGTTCTACAATGTTTTCTCATTGTCAGTGAATCACAAAAGTTGATAAAAACATTTATTCAATTAAATCTATTTTTTTTCTCTCATTTACTATTACAAATTGTAGATATGTATCTTTCATAAATAATATAATAAAAATAAGAATATTTATAAATTAATTGTATAAAATAATAAAATCTATATATTTAAAACTAATTTTTATTTAAAAAATATTTATTGTTATCATTCTTTTATACATCAATTAAATATTGTCATAATTATTGTATATATATATATATATACAATTTCCATTTCAAGGTTTCTTATCAAAAATTTAATAGATTATAATAAAAAAATAGTTTATATTATTTGACTTGCATGCCCCCTCATATTTATTTTCACATCTTGACCTGCCAAAAAGTTATAAAATAGTTATGTTTTAAAAAGTTAGAAGTGAAATTATTGATGAGGTGGGACTGTTGTGTAAGAAGAACAAATGATTAAGTTAAGGATTGTATTTGTTGTTATAACTTTAGTTCTAATATATTAAATTATATTTTAGATGGTATATATGTTACATATATATTGTATATATATTATAATATTATAATGATATTAAAATTATATATTAGATATTATATATGTTACGTATGTATTATATAGTGTACATATTATAATACTATAATATGTTGTTAAATTAATAATATAATATATTAAAATATATTATTTATTTGAATTTTTTATTAGATTATTTTATATATTTGAATTTAATAGAATGGAAAATATAAAAAATAGATAAGCTAAGTTAAATCATTTATATTGCTAACATAGGAGATAAAATTTCTTACTTTATAAAGTTAAAAAATATTAATTATTATATTAAACACCTTTTTTAATGAGAGAAAAAATTAAGAGAAAATATGTTATTCAAAATTATTAAAAAAATGAAAAATATGCTACTTATCATATATAATATTTTTTTATTTTGATTAATAAAAAAGGTAAGTATTAAAGATTGAATAAATTAAAAATTATAATAAAAGATTGATTCAAGAAGAAAATTATTAAAATTAAAATTATTTATATTAATAATTAAAATATAAGATAATAATAAAAAATAAAGGGGTTGAGATCAAATTTTGAAACTTAATTATTATAGTGGATGTCTTAAACAATTATTCTTTTGAAAATATCAAAATGAAGAATGAAACCAACATAAAATTTTAATAAAATATATTTCAATAAAATGATGTGTACACTAAGTTAAAACATTATATTGCTAGTCAAATGGTATGTAGGGAAAATGAAAACTGAGACATTAAAAGTCTTGCTTGGTAAAATTGGAAAACATGATTATTATAATGACATAATTTTAGATGTATTAATAAAGGTATAAGGAATTTATTCATATTTATTTATTCTTTTATAAGTTATGATATTGTTAATAGATTTGTGCAGTATATGCAAGATACAAGTGTATGGAGGTTAGATAAGGAACACAATATTAAATTATATTATAGAAAATTTATGATGATCATAAATATAAAAACACAACATATATTTTCAAATTTGTTTTAAAAAATAAAAGATTAAATAATTATAGATTTATTTTCAATATATTTATTTTGTATGTTTTTATTTTAAATAACATTTTAATATATTTATACTATAATATAATTTATAATTATTATTTTATTATTTATTATAATTAAATTAATATAATTAAAAAATATATAATTTAAATTAATACAATTAAAAATATCTACGGTAAAAATGAGCAATTCCATTTTATTAAAAGATATTCTTTAATAAATCTTATTATATTTCCGAGAGAAAATAAATCTCATTATATTTAAAAATAATATAAAATACTACAATGACGAAGGCACAAAGAAATTAAATTTTATATAGTTGAAATATGTTATGAATTAGAGCATGACCCGTTGACAGGACAGCTTACGGAGGACGGAGTTTGCACGGTGGGTGAAAGAAACGAGGCAGCCGCATCCATGCCTATGCATCCATGCCCCAGTGCATCCATCCCCTTTTGTAGGCTGAGTAGCCAGTGCCTTTTTGTCCAGTACGGATGGGGATGGGGATGTTATATTATCATGTTACATACATAGATGCTTTTTGTCTAGGAATTACTTTCTCACCCAAAAAAATTCACCAACAAGAATGTTAAGTGAACAAGAGTGTTAAGTGAATATAATAGATGTGATGATCTCATAAACCTTGAATTGGTCATTTCATTGTCTACAACGGAAAGGATGGTATCACTAGTTGATAATCCATTTGGAAAAATCCTTCAAATCCAAAGTTATTAAAAGATGGTACGATAGTATAATAGAAATTTCAATGAACCTTCACTAGCTGACTAAAAAGTTCCCCACAACAATTCATGTGGACTTCGCCCATTAGAATGGAATGTCTCACATAGTAAAAAATCGAAATAGCCTTCTCCGCCAGAGTCCCCGTGACACCATATTCTTCTTTTGACCTAATTTTATCATTCTCCCAATACATTACTTCCAGAACTCCCATAATGAAAGGAAATTTAGACTTCCAATTTAGTAAAAATGCAGCTCTGTAAAATTCTCTTAATTCGCACGAAATGTAGACTTCGCATGCAATTATATAAAATAATAAGGGTTTAGGTTCTAGATTTATCTATTAAACGGAAAGTTTAGATTTTCTCTTAGATCCGTCCATTAATTCAGATTGGCTTGCTTAGTGCGGCGCGTGTTTGTTCATGCTGCTACCGTGCACATTCTTGTACGTTGCTAGCCTGCCCGCAATTGACGAGATATTTTCATGATCGTAATTTGATCTGCATCGGAAGAACTGAGTTAACCGGTTGAGGGACAACGAAGTGCTGATTTTTTCATGATGAACTGCAGTTTTGTGTCTTGGAAATCATGCTACAGTGAAGTAGAGTCTAAGGGCGAGTAAAGTTGTTGAGAAACAAGGAACTCCAGTTATGATGGTATGTGGGGCGAGTAAAGTTGTTGAGAAACAAGGAACTCCAGTTATGATGGTATGTGAGGCATCCATGCTCGGTGCATTCTAGGGGCTGATAGCCGTTGCCTTCTCGTATAAAATATATCTGATTTTTAATCATTTCTTTAGAAATGAACATATATTTGGAGACAACCTAAATCCCATTATGAAAGGACAACTATCTTATGTATATAATAAATGAACCGCCGCATTTGAAGGATCTCCCAGCAAATGGCATTTAGCTCCGCTTTCCTGAGCAGTGACGGGTGGAAGCCCACTAGACGGTTTATGCTCAAACAATTTGTGGTGTTCGGCGTTTTTCTTCACAAACGGCTAGCAGTAGCACTAGCATTCTCAATATTGCAGATGATTACAGTTTATCAGATTCAAAGAAAAGTTTCTATATTATTTATTTCTATTAAAATTTAAAATCTAGTATGAGATAAAAAGATATTTAATTGTATTATGGGTTTAACTTATTATCAGAGTGAAATTATATGTTTGCTTTTAAGCTAGGATTCAAAACTTTTGAGTCATGCTTGTCTCCCAATAATCCAATGAAGATAAGCGTCCACCGACACCAACAGTGCAACGAAGACTATCTATTTAAAGGGGATTCATTTATTTCCAATTCAGATTATTTGTGGTGTTCAGCGTTTTTCTTCGCTATGGCAGGCACTACTATTCTCAAGCTTGTGCTGTGTGGAAGCATATTCTGCCTGATGATACATCTTCTTCTGGTATGTTGTAATTAATAGTGTATATGAGATTTTTATAGTTCATTAAATTGAAAATAAAAAGTTCGTACAAATTTGTGTTTGAATTACTTTTATTAAAATTTAAAATTTATTCCGACAAGGATTTTTAATGGACCAATTAATTTGATTCATGTTTACATCAAAGATCATTTATCAGGATGAAATTTTATATGTTTGTTTACTTTCATCGTATTTAAATTTGGCAGGCACGTGATGAGTCAGCATTGTCTGTATGGGAAGATGAATTCCATGGCCTAAATATGCCTGACGAACTGGCTCGCTTAATGTCTCCCTTGGAACACGAGGAAACTTTGTTGGTTGCAGATGAGGCTGCAGCAAAAGGCCTGCAGGCTATTGCAGAGGAAAATAGTTTTTGCCAAAGAGGAGGACTTTTATGTGAAAAATCCCAGATAACAAAGTTGGATCCATGCGCGGGAAACGATCCATACAAGAAAAGAAAGCTACTAGATTCTATACAAGATGGAGTTGTGCCGGGTTGCTCAGGAAAATTCGGGGAAAATGATGTGGAGGGGAAGCAATTACACAGTAGTTTCTTCCGAGTAAAAGAAATCATTACAGTTGGAGAAAAGTTGTCATTTCCTGATTTTCATGAGAACGCTGCTAATGATAATGTATCCTTTCTCCCACATAAAATTGCCCAAAACATTCCTTTCCAAAGCCAACAAATGTTGAACTTAGTAGAGGCCTTTCACATTCCATCCACTGGATCAGAGTTTCTAATAAAGAAAATGGCTTCAACTCTTGAGGTATGTGAAGCAGCTCCTTCTAGCATAGAAACCAAAAAATGTGTTATTTCTATAGAGTCTATGGCAGAGTTTGTGTCCACTGTCATTGGTGGGCACAACGTTGGACTAGTGGAGGGCGTTGTCTCAACCACAAACTTTCCAACCGTGTGGTTACAGTAAAGGGTGCAAAACTCGTGGCTCCCTCCTCCCTCAAGCATGTGGCTTGTCACCCTATGTTATTTCCTTTTAAAGTATATTACTGTCATTATGTGAAGAGTACAAATATGTATTTGGTAGCTTTGAAGGATGACAAAAGTGGAGTTGAGCAGAGTGTGGTTGCTGAATGTCATATGGATACTAAACCTTATCCTGCTGAAAGCGTGGCCCTGCTTGAACTCAAACTGAAACCAGGAGAGGGAGAATTTTGTCACTGGGTACCTAGTGATATTCTTCTTTTCGTCGAGAAGGTTTGAATTTCAAGTGATAATACTATCTTATTTAAATAAAGGAGCTTGGAAATCCTGTGATATAAGATCACACCACCAAGGATGAGATTGGCTTCAACGTATGTCAATAATATCTATTATATGCAGCTTCAACTTATGAAGATAATATCTATTTTCTGTACCTTCAACTTATATCAATATATCTTCTATTTGCAGCTCATTATTCTCTTCGTAGTGGTTTCGATTTTTCAATTAATTGGAAATTACATATGTAGGTTCACCTACAATCACCCTTAATTAAACTGTTATAAGTGTGTAAAGATGAAATTTATTTTGATTAAATTAGTTGTATATACGACTACTTTCATTTAAGACTTTAGCATATTTCTTTAATCTAATTTGATTTTATATTCACATATTTTACAGTTCTAGGAAAATTCATCATCAGCAATTCACCAAAGGAAAATTCATCACCAGCAATTCATTGCCATGGAAAATTCACCGCCAAGTAAAATTCACTACGAGCAAAACTTTGATTTTATTAAAAATATTATGGTGAATTGTTGGCGGTGAATTTTCCTTCGATAAATTGTTGGCGATGGATACCATATTTTACAAATTGGTTAAAATCTTTAATTTATCTATTTACTTAGCTACCATGAAATTGTAGCACAAGCTTGAAAGGAAAAACAGGTGGCGGAAACAGTTTCCTACACTGAATCTATCAAGAGAGAGTTGCAAAAAATTCTAAACCAATTAACATTTACCGATTCAGATGCACATCTAAAAACACATAAACAGATATTCAAAAAATAAACTCATAACACAACATATACGTGGGAAAACCCTTTCAGGAAAAAACCCACTCCAAACACTTAGCTTAATTGTATTAATTAGCAACAACAGTTACAATACAATCTCAAAGCTATGCTCTTCAAGATTTTTCACACTATTACAAGATTCTGGTATAATTTTGGCAGCATAACAATGCGTCTCTTAAAATCTTCAACTTGTCTCATTAAACGTGCTAAGGCACCAACATATAAATAGAGCTCAACATGAAAGGAAGGCTCCCATGGTTTCTAAAACCAACTTCAAAGCCCAAGAGGTAAGTTGTGTCAAAAAAAGAATAACTTGCTAATCCATGAAACGTTGCACATAGCAACTTCCAAAAGCAACAACACCTATCTCATCTATAACAGTCATCTTTCCAAATACAATGTAAGTTCAACATAGAAACTGCAATAACCAAGAATAGGTGCTTTCTTTACCTCATACCACTTAACAAGCATGAACTCCACCATAAATGTCAACTGCTAAAATACAACTCCAATCCATAATAGAATTTGCAAACAAAGACTCTTTAGTCAACAAAGGAAATTTCCAAATCAATTTCCAATCCAAAATGTAAATATATGTCAACATCTCCCCTAGAAAATAGTATCTTCCAAGTGAGATCCAACTTCTTAAAAAATAAGGATTATGCCATCTCATCACCTACCATGTAGGATGCCACCTCACAAAGAGGTCCCACAAAGATGAATGACAACTTAGGAAGTTAATAATTTAGGAGAAAAATAATTATGCAACAATTAATTAAAAAATAATTCACCATGTTGAGACTCTAAGGTTGAGACACCTTAATCCCAACATTCTCCCACTTGTCGAAGCCCTGTCAAGAGTCTACAACATTAACTTCTCAAGGCCCCAATGCCCATGGAACTAGCACACCATCTGTACTTATTAGTGCTCACTAGCTTCATCAATGCATTTGCGACATTCACCAAAGTATCAATGTTTTCCAACTTCACCTTTCCATCTTCTACCATATCACAAACAAAATGAAACTATACATCAATGTGCTTTGTTCTGGCATAGAAAGTAGGATTCTTAGCTAAGCTAATGGCACTTTGACTGTCACAATTGATAGTAATATGTCCAACATCAAAACCAATATAAGAACACAACTGTTTAAGCCAAATGGCTTCCTTACAAGCTTGAGTGGCTGCCATATACTCTGCTTCTGTCATGGAAAAAGTGACTACAACTTTCCGCTTACTCATCCAACTGATAGCACCACCAAACATCATGAAAACATATCCACTGGTCGATCTCTTGCTGTCAACATCACCACCCCAATCTGAATCCATAAACCCATGAATACAAACTGAATGCTGAGGTCCAGTAGGATAACCATGAAAACATAAGGAATGCTTAGAAGTACCCCGCAAATATATGAACACTCTCTTCACTGCATCCCAATGCACTCGTCCAGGATTAGCCATAAATTGACTCAGGACTTCCACTACTTGGGCAATGTTTGGCCTTGTACAGACCATAACATACATCAGGCTACCTACAACATTCATATATGGTACTCTGGTCATGTCCTCAATCTCAATAGGATATTTTGGACAATCCTCAACTGATAACTCCATCCCATGCAAAAAAGGAACTACCAAGGATTTGCAAGATGACATGTTGAATCTCTGCAACACCGTATTCACATACTTGCTCTAGCTTAACCAAAGCTTTTTGTTAGCTCTATCTCTTTTGATCTCCATCCCTAGAATATACCTTGCAACACCTAGATCTTTCATATCAAACTGTGTTGACAACTGGAACTTCAAATCTGAAATCATACTACCATTCCCAAAAAACAACATATCATCTACATACAATGCAATAATGAGAATGCAAACATTTTTTAGTTTTGAAATACACACAATGGTTAGATCTACATCTTTCAAATCCCAAACTCAACACAAGGGTGTAAAATTTATGATACCACATTCTAGGAGATTTCTTAAGACCATACAAAGACTTTTTCAACATGCAAACCAGATTTTTTGTACCTTTAATCACAAAATGCTCTGGTTGCGACATGTAAATCTCTTCCTCCAAGTCACCATGAAGGAACATTGTCTTCACATCCATCTGCACAATCTCTAAATCATATGTTGTAGCAAGTGATAACAAAAAATGAATGGATGTCAACTTTGGTACAGGAGAGAAAATCTCACCAAAGTCAATTCTCTCCTTCTAAGAATACCCCTTCTCAACACTACCATCAGGACCCAATTTCTTCTTGAACACCCATTTACAACCAATGGGTTTATGTCCTTCAGGAAATGGTACCAGATCCCATGTATTGTTTCTCTTTAATGCAACCATTTTTTCATCCATGGCTTTCAACCAGGAATCTAAATCATCCATACTCATAGCCTCTTTTACAGTCCTAGGCTCATTAGTGTTAGAAATCAAAGCAAAAACACAATTTTAATCAAACAATGAATATCCAAACCTCTCTGGTGAATATCCATATCTATCTAGTTGTCGCTTCTCATGTGCAGACCTCCTCACTGGCTAAGATTGAGGATCTTCTTCTTCTTCAGAACTTTCTTGGCTTCTCAAGTTCTCCTCATCATCAGGTCCATTTTGGGCTTCAGGTTCAAATTTCTTATAGTCAAGAGGAAGTTGAACCATATCTTTCTTTTGTTCTTTTGTTCTTTTGTAGACTGCAAAATAGAGGAAAAAGGTTTCATCTCTCTAAAGATAACACTTCGACTGTAGAGAACCTTTTCAGCCACTGAATCCCAAAGCTTGTACCCTTTCATACCAATACCATATCTGATGAAGATACACCTGACAACCTTGTTTTCCAAATTTGACCTTTTCTCCCTTGGCACATGAGCCTATGCCTCACAACCAAACACACCAAGCTGTCTCAATGAAGGATTCTTGCCCGACCATGCCTCCATAGGTGTCCTATCAACAAGAGCTGATGTAGGAGACCTGTTTACTAATAACATGTAGTGAAAACAACTTTAGCCTAGAACTTCTACTCAAGGCCAACACCACTCAACATACTCCTAGCCCTCTCCATCAACGTCCTGTTCATCCTCTCTGCAACTCCATTTTTTTGAGGGGTATATGGAGTTGTCTTATTCCTTTCAATCCCATGTTCTTTACAAAACTTATTAAATTCTATAGAACAAAACTCACCACCATTGTCAGTCCTCAAACACTTTATCTTTGTACCAGTCTAATTTTCTACCAAGGCCTTAAACTCCTTAAATCGATTGAAGAATTTAGATTTATTTCTGAGAAAATAAATAAATGCCCTTCTACTATAATCATCTATGCAAGAAACAAAATATAGAGATTTTCCTAACGAAGGAACATTCACAAGACCAAAAACATCATAATGCACATAGTCCAAAACCCTAGAAGACTTATGAGAACTTTTAAAAAATTGCACACGGTTTTGTTTACCAAAGATACAATGTTCATATAAGTCGAACTTGAAATTGCAATCTTCAAGGCCTTCTACAAGGATCTTAGATTTCAAGGTTCTAAGACCCTTCTCACCAATATGGCCAAGTCTTTGGGGCCATAACATCATCTTCTCCGTAGGAAGCTTCATTTCCAAGGAATGAACACCCTTAGGTACCCAAAATGCATGACCATCAGATGTAGTTGCTACAATTTTTTCTACTCGATCTGATAGTGCAGATGAAGAATCGAAATATTTCTTCTTTGGTTTGTCAAAAGAACTATTTCACTGTACCATGCATGCATCTAGCTTAAACAAGGTTCCTAGCCAAAACCATAGCTCCTCTAGTCATCTTACATCCTCCACTCAAGAAGACAACTTGCACACCCTCATCATTCAATTTACTCATTGAAATTAGGTTTCGTACGAAACCTGGGATATGCAACACACCATCAATTCCCTTCACTCTACCATCCGGGAATTATATCCTGAATCTTCCATAGCCAACTATCTTCAAATGAGAATCATCACCGAGATACACCTTTCCACCATCATATTCTTCATATTTCGAGAACCAATCTCTATGTGACACCATGTGAAAATATGCTCCAGAATCAATTAACTACACATCTTTTGATGCTTGTGTTGCCAAAGCTACAACCAATGCTTCACCAAAATAATAATTCTCCATCTCAATCCTTCCAGATGTGCTTTCCATCTTTTTCTGCAATAGGATATCATGAAAATCACTTTTGCGAAACTCCCACTGAAACTTAGATCAACTCAAAAAACCCTTCAAACCCAACAACAGAATCAAAGCTAGCCAGGGTTTGATACCAATTGAAAGGAAACACTGGTGGTGGAAACAATTTCCTACACCGAATCTATCAGGAGAGAGTTGCAAAAGATTCTAAACCAATTAACATTTACAGATTCAGATGCACATCTAAAAACACATAAACAAATATTCAAAATAGAATAAACTCATAACATAGCATATACGTGGGAAAACCCTTTCGGGAAAAAACCCACACTCCAAACACTCAGTTCAATTGTATTAATCAGCAACAACAACAGTTACAATACAATCTCATAGCTATTATCTTCAGGAGTTTTCACACTATTACAAGATTCTGGAATAATTTTGGCAGCATAACGTCTCTGAAAATATTCAACCTGACTCATTAAACGTGCTAAGGCACCAACATATAAATAGTGCTCAACATGAAAGGAAGGTTCCCATGGTTTCCAAAACCAACTTCAAATCCCAATAGGTAAGTTGTGTCAAAAAAACAATAACTTGCTAATCCATGAAACATTGCACATAGCAACTTCCAAAAGCAACAACACCTATCTCATCTATAACGGTCATCTTGCCAAATACAATGTAAGTTCAACATAGAAACTACAATAACCAAGAATAGGTGCTTTCATTACCTCATACGACTTAACAAGCATGAACTCCACCATAAATGTTAGCTGTTAAAATACAACTCCAATCCATAATAGAATTTGCAAACAAAGGCTCTTTAGTCAACAAAGGAAATTTCCAAATCAATTTCCACTCCAAAATGGAAATATATGTCAACATCTTCCCCAAAAAGTAGAATCTTCCAAGTGAGATCCAACTTCCTAAAAAATAAGGATTATGCCATCTCATCACCTACCATGTAGGATGCAACCTCACAAAGAGGTCCCACAAAGATGAATGACAACTTAGGAAGTTAATAATTTAGGGTAAAAATAGTTATGCAACAATTAATTAAAAAATAATTCACCATGTTGAGACTCTAAGGTTGAGACACATTAATCCTAACAAAGCTACACTATAACTATCACCTCATTCCTCCTCACTTCGCAAATGCAATCAACACAAATTCCTTTCATCGAACTCCTCCATTTCCTATCTTGCCACCAAGTAACTCTTGTATGACTTTATTTGTCTTTTGTCCTTGTCTTTAGTAGTCAAACACTTGTCTTCATAAAAGCGATTTATTTATCCAGATTGGAGCATCACAGTGCCTTCCTTAGTTCCTTATAAATTGAGAGAGGGGAATTCATTTTTCTGCTCAATCTGATCGAGTCAATCAATACTGTATAACTGTGTGTTTAAGACGAAAGTCTTTAAAGTTTATTTTGGTACATCTGTTTTACTGCTTTCTCTTTATTTGAGTAACGTCGAAGATGGGTGCAATGGCTCTTATAGAAATCTTGATCGAGGTAGCAACTATTCGTCAGACCAAGAAGCTTAAGCAATTTTAGGTATTTGATTTTTTCTTGTTTTATCATTATAAGTCAGATGTCATGAAGCAAATAAAGCAGCTTGTTAATTAACAATTTATGTTATGCAATTGCAGACGGTTAAGTTGAGAGTTCTTTACAACAGGATTGTATTCATCATCTTCCAAAGGCATTTTCTTGAGATGAGCAGTCACTTGATAGGTCTTGTAGGTTTATTTAGTGAGTCCCTTCATAAAGATTTGGAGGACACTTTGAAATTTATACTCTTGATGACAATTACATCATAGTTTTTATCTCATTGTCTTTGGATCTTATTCTAAATCAATTACCACTAGTTTCTAAATTGTGTTTTTTTTTTCAATTAGGCCTATATTCCTTCCAATTAGGTCAATATTCCTGACACCTTGCATGGAAATTTTTGAGAAACTTCTAGAGGCATTATAGTTTTTAAGTTTATTTCCCTATATTTCTTTTAGGAATGGGAAGATGCCTTGGAGAAATGGTGTTTTGTGATTATTGGTTCTCTTCAACATTCAATGTCAAGCATCTACCATTGACATATGAAACTACGCTTGGGTGGATGCAAGTTGGGTGAGGAGGTTCCATGGTCTCTTTTTTTTTCTTCACTTTTGATGGTGTGGTATGGGTGTTTTCAATGGATGGTCTCTCTTCTTTTCATCACTTTGGGAGGGATTTTTCTTATGATATATTTTTTTCACATCTTTTGAATGGCATCATTTTCTACATGGGTACTTAGTATAGATACACATTTACCTAACATGTGACTACAACTAAAAAAATTCTTTTATTGGCATCAAAGAATCTTCATTTGCATGCCCTTGGTGCTATGATGACACATCATGAAGAAGCCAATGAACCAACATGATTTGAATTTGTGAGATAAAGAGGTATCCATAACAATTTTTTCTTAATATTTTAAATCCAAAGGACGTAAAACATATTTTATCATGTCAATAGTCTCCATGTTAAAATCACTAAATAAAAATTTCAAAATTATATAATTAAATAGTTTTCTATCATATAAATGGAGAAAAGAAGAGTGATCAATAAAATATATTTATTGAAATAGAACACTTGCATTCTAGAAATATAATTATTTCTAATGTACGAGAGGTTTTACTTATAGACTTTTTGTGTAATGTTAAATGTTTTGATTGATGATGCAAATATTTGATATGATGCTTCTCATATTTCTAGTATACAAGAGCTACTTTCCTACGAATAATAGTTATTTCTAGTATGTTTGAGTTTTTTTTAGCATCTATTTTGTAAATACAAGCTAACTTACAAAGAAAGCAAGCAGAAATGCCAATGACCTAATCCTCAGTCGTGAAGGATTGAAAGAAACAAGAAAACATAGAAAACAAAGTAAAACAAAGAAAAATGAATTTGTACAAAAATTAGAATTTGATTCAACTTTATTCCTTGTATCAAAAAAGATTACAAGAGTCTTCATTTATAGAAATCTTAATAGATCGGAAGATTTCCTAAAATTGCAAAAATAACAAAAGTAGACTACTCTATCAATGCAATGAACTGCAGATTACATAATGTGTAATATCCTATGCAAAAAAAAACTAAAATTAACTCCACCGCCTACAATGAAGTCTTCTAATCAAAACTAAATATCAGTTTATCCTCCTAATTTTCTCCATCAAATGGGAGAAATTATTCTTCCGTTTCTAACATTCCCCCCTAATTTCTACCATGGTTTATTTCACCATTTACAATGCCCAAATTTTGTCTTAAATATTCAAATATCCTTTGCTAATGGCTTGGTAAATATATCTGCTAACTAATCTTTAGATCTACAAAATTTTAGTTGAATTTCACCATCATTCACAAACTCTCTGATAAAGTGATATGTTGTATCAATATTCTTGCTCCTCTTGTGAAAGACATGATTTTTTGACAATGCAATTGTTGATTTGTTGTCACACGAGATTGATGTTTTCTCCTCCTGAGCTTTCAATAGATCCATCAAAATTTTCCTCATCCAAATTGCTTGGAATGCTATTGATGTGGCTACTAAATATTTTGGTTCAACTAATGAAAGAGTCACTATGAGTTGCTTCTTTGATTCCCATGAGACTGCACCTTCCCACAATGAAAGACATATCTAGAAGTAATATTCCTATCATCAATGCTACTTGCAAAATCACTATCAGTATAACCATTCAAACAAAACCTATTAGTTTTGGAATACAATATTCCATATTCTATTGTTATTGTTACATATCTCAATATCCTCTTTCCAACATGCCAATGTGAGTCTTTTGGTGACTCCATGAATCTTGAGATTAGACTAACCCCATACATGATATCTGGTCTTGTAGTTGTAAGATACATCAAACTTCCAATTAACCTTTTGAAGATTGTAGACTCAACATTAGGCCCTAGATTCTTTGCTAATTTTAGTGCCTATTGCAATTGGTGTAGATCTTGGATTACAATTCAACATTATGAACCTTTTCAACACATCTTTTGCACATTTTGATTGACAAATGAAAATTCCTTTATCTAATTGAACAACTACAATGCCAAAAAACTACTTCATCAAACCTAAATCTTTCATCTCAAATCATATCTTCATTGCTGATTTAAATGCATGTATAGGAAAACTTCTTGTGAAAAAATCAACATATAAACACACTATCAAAATTTGACCTTCTTTATTGATCTTTTTGTACAATGTTGGCTAACTCTTGCTTCTATTAAATCTACTGCTTTCCATGTATGAATCAATTCTGCTATTGCATGCTCTTGATCCTAGAAAATTGAGCTAAGACCCATTCACCCAAGGTGGCGAATGGGTCATCCTTACTAAGGACACCCCTTTTAAACTTATTTGTGGTGAGATTTTAATGATTTTGAATCCTAGATCTAATTTCGGCTTGTGTTATTTGAATTTCAGGATTAAATCTTAAGTTAAGTATAAACATAAGGTTAATTCACATAGTTTCATCTAAGACATATTAGCAATTTAAATTCCTCAAGCATTATAGCGATTTTATGAGCTCAAGAGCATTCAAGAGCATTTCAAAGGAACTCAATGGAGGATTATTGAAGCTTTATTACAACAATTCAAGTTCATATCATCATATCAAAGATTTAGTGCATCAAGCATGTAGTTGAGCTTACGTGTCGATGTAGCATTGAAGATCCAATACAAGCATTATTTCATATCTAGTTCAAGATCAAGATCTATATTCCTCATAGCCACTTCATGTTAGATTGCTGATTTACATTCCAAGACTTCATCCAAGGTATCATTGTTTCATGTTCATGTTTCATTGTTTCATCATAAGGCTTAATTACTAAAACAGGGTTTGACCAAGGAAAAGCCCTATTCCCTAGCAATCAACAAGTTTTTCTCCTCTTTGATGTGTGATTGCAATTTTTAGGTTCATTATCAAATGGGGAAGAAAAGTTGCAAAGTTGTCAAGATTGAAAAGTTGCAAAAGTTGTCATCTATCTTGCAAGATCACAAAAAATTTCCTACAAATTTAATTTTTGACTTTTGAGAGTTGGTCACCTAGGAGATGGAAGTGCAAACATTGAAGAATAGAGCCCAAAAATCAGCTTTCATAAATCCTAGCAGGGACCCATTCACCACCTTGGGTGAATGAGTCCTCAATGACCCCCAAAATAACACTTTTTTAGCAAGGTAAAAATTGTTTCAACATCCTAAAACCTCCCTTATTGTTTTTGATAAAAGGGGTAAAATGGGTTTTACAGGGACCCAAAACCACAATGTTTACAAAACAGAAAAGGGGACACAAAAGTCCAACCAAAAAGACCAGCTGCCTGAGAAAAGATCAGCAGCAACCAAACGAAACAGACCAGAAAGGTCAAACCAAAAGGAACAACACAGTAAATACCAAAAACCCCAGCTGTTAATTCAAAGTGTTGAGGATAGACTCCATCTCCGCCTCTAGATTCTGCATATCATTGACTCCCTTTTTAAAAATTTGAATCATCTTTGAAGTAGGGGGGACCTTGCACTTCAGATTGGCTCTAGTTCTTTTGGAAATGCCCGCATCCGTATCCTGGCTTTTGTCCTCTGTTTCCTCTAGATCCACCACCAGAGACCCCTACTGGGCTTTATCTAGCTTTTCAGTCATCGCGTTAATGATAATTGCATTGTGTCTTGCCATTCGGTTGTTTTGCTCAACAATGGTTTTGATGGTATTCCTTATATTCTCAACCTTGGAGTCTACATTTTTGTTACTGTGATCTTGAACCCCACTATCCACGTCTTTCTTTTCAATCTCTGCAATCTTAGCACCCAGCTCTTCAATCTTGCTTTGAAGGGCCCAATTTTTTATTTTCAGCTCATTAATTTCGATGAAAGTCCATTCCAAGAGTTTGAAGTGGGACTCAGAATTGGTTTTGGCAAGGTTCAGAACATCCAGAGAGGGCTCTTTTCTAGTATTAGGACAAGTTTTCTCAGGATTAGGAATAATAGGGGAGTCATCATTAGCATGTTTATCCGACAAAGGTTTAGCACAAAGCTCAATTTTGTTGGCATTGGACTCCTCTGACTCTGAGGATTCTTCAGAGTAGGAAACAAGGCTTTTGGCCTGGGGTTTCTTATCAATAAAACATTTCTTAAGGGAGGGGCTATCAGGCTCAAGCTCAGCACGGGTTTTACCAGAAAGGGTGTAGGTTTTTTGTTCCCAGAAGGGACAGCGTGCAAGCTAAGGAATTTTCTAGCCAGACTAGAGTTAGGCAGATACTCCGAGCCACTGGGCTCAGTGTCGTCACTCTTAGAATTAGGGATAGTTTCCAGGATAGCGGGGGCATGCATTGTTTAGAAATGTTAAACAATCAACCTTATTAACCCAGTGTATAGGATGCGAAATCTTTTAGGGTTTTTCTTATTATCCTCCAAGCTTTTCTTCAAGGAACAGAAAAGATAATAGGGGAGAGAGACCCTAACCTTGTAGCGGAAGTGGTTGAGAAGAGAAAAGTGGTAGCCATAGACTCTAGTGAAGTGCCCGTCCACCGTAATGTACTCCATGATGACCCACAGAACCTTTCTCCAAATGGCCTTTATGGTGTCAGCATCGAAGTAGCTGTTAGCAATTTTAATCAGACTTAGCCTTTCTTTGTCCTTTTTAGGAAATTTGATCACAGCTTCATCAGAAAAAGCCCTGTCCCTGAAGAACTTCTTCCCTTCAGTAGATAAGCCCATAACATCAGTGATTAGATTTTTGCTAAGCTCCACATTCCTATCAAACAGTGTCAAGTTTCCATTATTCTAATTTTTAACAAAGAGGTCCGTAGCCTCCTGGTTAGAGCCATAGAGCTTCTCCAGGAAAGGAAGCAACCCTCTGCTTTTAACCTTATTCCAAGCCTTGGCATTTTTCATGTGTGTATCATAGCTGTCCGGCTCAATTCACTTTCTGTCTCCTCCCATTTCAGCCGACACAGTGGGGTAGACCCAATCGAAAGCTTTACTAAAATTGGCCCCGCCAAATCTAAGAACCCACAAAGCGTGCGAAGCTTTCTTGCAGATTAAGCCGTTGGGCTCAATCCCACTCTAATGATTATGATGTGAAAGATCCAACCTATCCTCATTAAAGAGATAACATGTTTCTTTTCCATGTGATTTATCATAATTTAATAGGGCATAGACATTAGAGTTTAGATCACTAATATTAAGCCAAGTGCGCACATCTTTACTCCTAACTCCTTCATTAGCAAAAAAATCTACAACAACATTGGCTTCTCTATAAGCATGTGATATTTTAACTTTATCAAATTTAGCTAAAATCAATATGGCATCCTCAACCCACGATTTAATTGTCTGCGAGGGGGGAGACTTGCCATAGAGGTAGTCGATTATGTTTTTGGAAACTCCTTCAAGCCACAAATTTTTAATGTTAAGACTTTGGGCTGAATTTATGATGTGAAAAGCTCCAGCAGCCTCCGCCAGATGATTTGTTTGGGAACCAAGAGGAGAGGTCATCGCTCCAGTAAAATTACCAAGGAATCCCTTATAACTCCACCACAACCCGCTACCCCTGGATTACCTTTAGCCGCACCATCAAAGTTAGCTTTGATCCAACCGTTTGGCGGAAAAGACCAGCAAACACCCTCTCTGTCCTTCTTGGCCTTCATAATGGTTCTAGACAATTCTAGACTTATGTTCCAATCCTTAGCAATAGTTAGGTCATAGAGCGAATGCTCCGCTTTCATTGACATGCTGTCCTTTTAAACCAAGGCATTGTAGTTAAATTACTTCAAGAATTTGAGAATTTTATCAAAGACAATATCCACAGAGGCTTCTTTACCTCTATAAATTCTATTTTTGCGTTCTTTCCAGAGTCCCCAAGCAACATGAGGGAAGGATAAATCCCATAAAAGCTTGAGCATAGGATTTCTTTTCGGGGCTTTCCATTGAGTGAAGAAGTCGTCAATGGACGAAGGGAAAACCCAAGGAAGGTGCCATAACTTGATGATTTTTTCCCAGATAGAAGTAGCAAATGAGCAATGAAGGAATAAATGATGCATAGATTCAACCTCCATCTTACAAAGAAAGCATCTATTAGGAATTTGAAATCCGCGTTTACACAGGTTATCCATCGTGAGTACCTTATTTTGGAGAAGGATCCAAAAGAAGATATTAATTTTAGGTATCAAATGTTTGAACCAAGCTTTAGACTAGAAGGGAGGACGGTCCAGAGAAGAAGTAATCCTGGAAAAAGCAGATGACACTGAAAAAATGCCAGAGGGTTCATCTATCCAAACCGTACGATCATCCAGCTGCTCAGAACTAAGTCTAACTGCCAGCAGAGAAGACAGGATAGGAGCCAAAGTCTGACAAACACTGTACAAGTCCACCCAATTACCATTCACTCTGTAATCTTTTACATAAGTTCCAAACCGTACCTTACAATTCTCTTCCCATTCACTGAAGGAGTTGATTTTTATAATGGGCTCCTTAAAAAGCCATCTGTCCTCCTAGAATCTAGTATGATAACCATTTCTCACTTGCCATCCAATACCATCATCCACAATATTTTTTCCATTGATTATATTATTCCAACATGTAGACCCTCTAGGAAGAAGGTGGGGATCCTTCTTTATGATGGAGGAGCAGTTGTTTTCTAAATATTTGCTAGCCAGAATATCAATCCACTCCCCAGAAGAATTGGAGATTCTTCATATTTGTTTAGCTAAGAGGATTTTGTGAACTGTTCTGATTCTTCTTAAACCTAGTCCTCCGGCCTTTTTAGGTCTACAAACTAGATTCTAGTTAATTAAGGGAAGTCTTTTTTTTTCCTCAACACCCGAACAAAGAAATATTTTCTAAATTTTTTCAATGGCATCAACAAATTTAGCAGGAATCTTAAATAGGCTTAGGGCATAGACAGGCAGATTCTAGAGAGAGGCTTTGAGGAGCTGAAGTTTTCCGACTTGACTTAGTAGGGCTTCTTTCTAGCCCGCAAGCTTCTTGCTGAATCTTTCAACCAGCAAAAGCTAGAAAGACTCAGGAGGTTTCAAGCTTAAGGGTAGACCAAGGCAGGTGGCAGGAAAGGAATCCACCCTGCAACCTAAAATTATGGAAATTTTAGCCTGTCTATGATCCGAAGTGTTGAAAAATAACAAAGACCTTTTTTGATTGTTGATTAGCTGTCCTGAAGCTCTCCCGTAATTGTCAAACAATTTTTTTATAGTTTTGCCTTCAGACACCGTGGCTTTACCCATAAGCATAGTGTCATCAACGAATTGTTGATGAGAACACACCAGATTGCCCGAGGAAGGTTTGAAACCAAAAAGAAATTTAAAGTCGATCAGTTTTTTCATATTCCTGCCTAAACTTTCAGCCATAATAGTGAATAAAATAGGAGAGATAGGATCACCCTGCCTTAGACCTCTGGTGCTCTAGAAAAAAGAGGTGGGGGATCTGTTGACCATAATCAATATGGAAGCCGTGGACACAAGTTGTTCCACCAATTGGATAACCTTGTTACAAAAATTGAAAGCCTTTAAAATTTTAAATAAGAAAGTCCAGTCAACTCTATCATAGGCTTTTGAGATATCAAGCTTTAATAAAAAGCCTTCAGTCTTCGACTCAACTAAGGAGTGAATATTCTCATGTACCGTAACAATAGAGTCAAGAATTTGTCGACTAGAGACAAAGCCATTCTATTGAGGAGAAATCAAGGAAGGCAAAAAAGTTAAAAATCTAGAGGTTAAGACTTTAGAGATGATTTTGTATAAAGAATTATAGAGACTTATTGGCCTAAAAGCCTCAAAATTATGAGCCCCAGCTTTATTGGGGATAAGAACCAAGAAGGTAGCATTTTTAAATTCTTTTAGAAGACTTCTGGATCTAAAAAATTCTTTAATAGCATTAACCACATCTTCAACAATCTCCCAGAGCCATTGAAAGAAAAATAAAGGGAAACCATCAGGACCCGGAGCTTTACTCCCATCAAAGGAAAAGATAGCCCACTTGACTTCCTCATTGGTGGGGATAGCTGTCAAAAAAGAGTTGTTTTCCCGGTTGATAATTCTTGGTATAGCTTCAACTAACTGATCCTGCTCATTTTGGTTTATTTCATCACTTGCCGAGAGAAGATGTTTAAAGAAGGAGCTCGCCTACTTTCTAATATCCTTCTCCTCCTCATACCTAGTTCCATTAACTTCTATTTGAGATATTATGTTTACATCTCTATGTTTTGATGCTGATAGATGGAAGTACCTGTTGTTTATGTCTCCTACTGATAACCAAAGAGCTCTAGATCTTTGTCTCCAGAACTCCTCCTCCTTTCCAATTATGTCATGCATCTTCATAAGGAGCTCATTCTCTTTTTCCTTAGTTTCATTCAAGTAACCCTCCTATATTTTAAATTGAACTTCTCCCAAGTCCATCTGTAGATTAGCCTTAGTCTTAAAGATGTTCCCAAAAGATTCTTTTTTCCATTTTTTTAAATTACATTTCACTTCCCTTAACTTTTTTGCTACTCTGACCATAGAAATTCGTTGAATTCTTATATTCCACCATTTCCTTATTTCCTCTTTAAGAGCAAGATGAGAGATCCACATTTTTTCAAATCTGAAAGGAATGTTCTTCTTTTTTAATGGATCTGCAATGAAACTGATAGGAAAATGATCAGAACCAATTCTTGTAAGAGCTTTAAGGGAGCAGTAATAATCAAAATACCAATGATTGGAGATTAAGGATCTATCTAATCTGACCTGTATGAGATCCAACCCCTTTCTACGATTAGACCAGGTAAAGGAAGCTCCATGTAGATCCAGATCAATCAGCCCTTGATTATCAATGAAATTCTAAAGATCCTCTTTACTCTCCAAATTGATCTGGGATCCCCCAAATTTTTCTCCGTTCATTAAGGGTGTGTTAAAATCTCCCATAACAATCCAAGCTTCTCTATCAAAAATCCTCCTAAAGGCAACTAATTCCAGCCAAAAAGATTTTCTCATTCCTTTTCCATTAGGAGCATATATATTCACTTGAATCTAGCTGAAGTTATCTCTTATATGTGTAAATCTAGTGGCTATATGATTTGTACCTTCCAAGATTGGATCGCCTTTGATAGTGTGGCTATTCTAGAAAGTCACAATGCCTCCAGAAGCACCATTCGAATTATTACCCTGGTTACTGTAATACTGGAAAAGTTTCATCTTTTCAATTTTCTCCTTTGAAATTTTAGTTTCCTGAATTAAAAGAATATCCGGCTTGTGATCTCTAACGAAATTGCGAAGAAAATCCTGCTTGTGGGGGCTATTGAGTCCCCTAATATTCTAGGACATAATCTTCATTAGATACTAGGGGAGTTAAGACATTCCGGGATGGTTTTCTGAGATCCATCCACAATATCCTGAAAACTATTCAGCTCTCTTTTCTTTTTCGAAGACTTTTTACCTCTTGAGTTCTTTATTGGTCCACAATCTGCCTTGACTCTTGATCTGGCAGAAATGCCACTTGGGGTATTCCATTGTTTGTTTTTTTTCTGTCTTCTTCTTTGATATATTCTCCTCTTTATCAATCTCTTCTTGGCTATCCGTCTCTCTACTGGACTCCCAGTCCTTATCAGTTGGTATTCTTTGTTCCCAAGGTAAAGTGTCCATGTTACCATTCTCTTGATAGGACACGACATTACTGGAAAGATCTGCTGTGTGATCCAGATATTTGAAGGGAGTCCTTAACCCTATCTACGGAGTTGGGATCTGCTAGGTACACTACTCCCTGAGGCAGAAGATTATCAGGAAACGGGGAGGGAAGAGGAATATTCAGAACCAAGGACAAGCCCTCGCTAGGAATATCCTCTAAACTCGGGATCTCTTCATTTTTATTAGAAGGGATTGTCATTTGGGATAAGGAAGTAGAAAGGTTCCGATCTCCTTCTCCAACTAAGGTATCCTCATTGGAATCCCTTTCCTTAGATGAAGACGTTTTAACAAGATTCATGTAGTAAGGATCATTAGAGATCTCACCTTTAAAATCCTTGACCACTTCAATCTCTAGAGAGATACTCTAAATATCAGACTCTTTGTTTTCTAGTTCCTGTTCTTTATTTTCCTTCCTTTCTTCTACTGAATCATTCTTTTTTTTCCATACGTTTTTTCCAGGTCTTGCTGGTTTTTCTTTCTCTGAAGTGGCATTTAGGGGGCATTTTTTTGCCCAGTGACTAGATTTCCTACACTTGAAAAAGGAAAACGGGATGGTTTCAAACTCTATATTTTGTACCTAGGAACCCAGTTTAGATTGGATCTCAATCGAAAAATGGTAGATCTGCTTCCTAGGAGACTCCCACACATATCGTCGCAAAAACCAATCTCTTTCTAGCAGCTGTCATTGTGTCGATCGAAAGGAGCTCACCAAAGGAGCTCGCAATACCATGAAAGATGTCTTCACTCCAGTACTCCAGGGGCAAGCCTAGAAGTCTAACCCAAACCAGGACATTCTCAAAGATGGAATTTGATAGATCCAAATTGGAGGACCACTTCTTTAGAGCCAGGGAAGATTTCCCTATCACCCAAGGACCTCCACTTCTAACAGCTGTGATGTCCTCTCTACAAGTAAATTCAAACGTGAAAAAACCCTTTGGAAGAGCAGCAACTGAGACTTTCCCGCTAGTTCTCCATTTATTTTTAACAAACTCCCTGACCACTTCAATATTTGGTCTAGGGCCCATGAACTTTCCAACTAGAGTTCATTCCATTAGGGCTATATTATGGTCAATGAGCAGATCTGGAATAGAAATAGAAAAATTACCTCTAACTAGGGACGAGATATTTTGCACTGGAGGGAAAGATGATTTTCCATTAGGTTTTACCCCGAACAGAGAGGTCCATGGTTTGCAATTGCCTCCAATGTCGCCTGTGGTCCCCACTCCCCCTTTAGCTTTCTCGTTTTTACCGGTGGAGGATGCAGCAGGGTTAATCTCTGGATTTTCCTTTCCCCCAGGTTCCACCTATATTTTGTTTCCGAAGTTCACATCATCCTGGTCATCCTTACCTTGCTTCTGACTCGACTCTAGCTCCTGATTCAACTGTAGATTTTCTAATCTTACTCCATTTCCTTTTCCATTGCTTTGAATTTTGAAATCCCTTTTCTCCCGCCCGTGTCCACGCTCGTGTTCCACCATTTCTATTTATTGAGTCTATCTTATATTTATTTGCATCATATCATACACATAATTGTATGTTTAATAGCAAAAAATAGTGGTTCATAATCTTGATAAACCCTATTTTTATATGAAATAGGTTGACTCACATGTGTAATAGTTGTCTTTTTCCTCATGTTCTTTGTTATTACATGTGTGTAATGAGATCCCTCATACAATTTTTTTGGGATGCCTTTATATGTTTGTGAGCCTACTTTGGATTACCCTTGTTACTCCATTGCTGCAAGGATACAAAGAAAGTGAATCCCTTGTGGCATTCTTCTATTTGTATCTCCATTCTTCTATATTTTGTAAAAGAATTTGTCTTGCATTTTCATTTTGGGGATGACACAAGGAATCAAAAAATTTAGGTCTCTTCCATGTTTACCTAAAATTTCTCCTTTATTCTATCTCTATGTGTCACTCTTCTTTTGTGTTGTTGTTCCATGATTCATTTGGGGAATGATGATGGTTCCAAGTTTGATTATACAATTGTAGCAACAACATAATATTTACCTGAGATCCATGGATCCCATATGTGTTATCTTAGGATTGCATATGGGGGGCAATCTTCTTTTAGGACATAACTCTACCCAGAAACATATGGTTTAAATAGGGCTTTCTGAATAATGCTCTCATGTACATTGGCATTTATTGTGTTCCACTTTAAAGTAATTACTCACTGGATGGTGTTTAAAAATTATTTTAAAGTGGGGGCATATGTGTCACTTCTCATTGTTCTCTTCAAAGTGTGGTCTTTTTACTTCACGTGATGTGTCTTCTTGGTGGTGTCATTCGGTTTGATGTTCCTTCAAGATTGCAACCTTTCTTAGCATATTAAATTCCTCTTAGTGGTGATGCTACAAATTGCATTCCCTAAGATGTAAATCTTTTATCCTCGACTAGTCCTCTCTTGGAGATATTAAGCGCGATGTTCCCTAAGGTGAAACCTTTCATGAACTAAGAAAAACATCTTTCAATAGCCTATTGCATGTATGAAGGCCACCAAGCATAATGCAACTTGATTTCGAGTGGAGCCTTTATGTTTTTCAAGGCCACCAAGCATAACACAACTTGCTTGCCAATGGAGCCTTTATCATTTTCACAGCCACCAAGCATAACAGAACTTTCTTGTCAGTGGAGCCTTTTTCATAAGTGTCTATCATAATGTATCTTGCTAGCCTTGTGAAATTTTTTGTAGTGACTTACCAAAGTTACCAGGAGGTATAACTTTGGTACATATGGTTAGTACAATGGGAGCCTAGACCTGGGATGAATTTCCCATTAGCCACTTTTGGGGCTCACCTAGTGGGCAATGGATTTCACTAGCTCGTGTGAGTACATGTTGTTTGCATAGTGGATAGTTGGTTTCCACTTGTAAACATTTATGGAAAAATAGATAAACTTGATCCATACTAATTGAACAAAAAGTGCAGGATTGATCCACCCCCCTCTCTCTCTTCTCATTAATTTTGACATTGTATGCTTGTGTATCTTGTCTTGCTACTACATATTTAACATAGGCATGTGTCTCTTTCTTCCTTTTTTGGTTTTTCATAAGATCTTAGATCTTGGGGGCTTGATCATCCTCCTTGACCTTTCTTATCTTATCTTTCCAACAGTTGTACAATTAGAGCTCTCTTGATGCTTGTTTAACTACTTTAGTGTGAGTTTGAGTTTAGGAATTATCCTCTCACTTTAAAGTGGGGGATAAATGTAGTGTCAGAAAATGTACTCCTTTACAATTTTACGCTATGTTTAGGTCTCTTAATTAACTTGACTTAATTAAGCCTCTAATTGGCCCAATTATTCATCTATAAGCTTGATTAATTGCAAATTCCAAAAGGGGAATCAATATTTAATTAAACCAATTATCATTTTTAACACCCTGAAATGAATAGGTCTGTGTAATTTAGGTCAGGACCCATTCACACTTGGGTGAATGGGTCCCCTTTAGTTGCTAAATTCAAGTTTTTAATATGTTTTTGGTAGCCCTTTTATGATCCCAAATTCAATTTCAAATTTTTCCTTTTACTATTTAAGTTTTGGCAAATATGAAAATTCTCTATAAATACAAGGTCTTTTTATGAATTCAAATCTATCTAGGAAAATGTGAACTTTACAAGCACTAAGATTATTTTTAAAGGAGTTCGAGAGTAGATTTCCCAGTCATTTGTTGCAACATTCAAGATCTCAAGAATCATGTCAAATTTATCTACATATATGCATACTTTTGGAGCTAACATTGTGATGTAGGTTTCAAGCATTCATGTCAAGATTCAATCATCAAGATCACATCATCAATCAAGCCATTTTATGCAAGATCAAGAACTTGGAGAGATGTTTTAAGTTTTAGTCCTTCAAAGGTTTCACTCAATGGTTTGGTGAGTTGCAACAAGCAAGTGTTCATTCATCATTCCTTTCATTCATGTTTCATTTTATTTCAAAGTTTAATTACCAAAATGAGGTTTGACCAGGAAAACCCCCATTCAAAACAAACAAACAACTTTCCCTCTTGTGTGTTTTGCAGATCTTAGGTTGAAGAAGGATCAAACATCTATCAAAAGAGAAAAAATATGAAAGTTGTTAAATTTGCAAAGTTGTCAACATTATCATTAAGCCATGGAAAGTCACTTTCAAAATTTAATTCTAAATTTGACTATGATACCTAGAGGAATCATAAGTGCAAACCTAGGAGCAAAGGATAGTAAAAGCAGATTTTGAAACCCTATAGCAATACCCATTCACCCTTGGGTGAATGAGTCCCAGGAGCACACTAAGCATAGGCTTTTTGTGATAGGTGTATAAATCATAACTTTCTTAGATCTATTATTTTTTTTGGATTTTGTCAAATTAAGGTTTAAATTAGATGTTTTATGTGTTATATTGCATAATTGCATTCGTTTTATATTTTTTATTTCTCTCCCCACAATGCATTTTAGGTTGATTTACCTCATCCTAAGTCATAAGGAAAACAACAAGATCTCCATCAATATTGAATAATCTAAGGGTTGAAAGACAATCTTTCCCTAGGGGGTCTCTTTTTCCTAATGAAATAAGGAAGGAAAGTGTAGATGCATACCCTCATTCAAAACCTATCACCTCACATTTTCCCTTGTTTCATTGAGATATAATGAGATATAATTATATCAAATGTTATTTGAAATTTGAAGGAAAATGAATAAGCTAAACAAACCCTTGAACGTTGAGGGATAAGATGTGAGAGAAGACATATGGTTAAAAATAATAGCAAAACAATAAGGATGGATTAGTGAGCTGAAAAAGGTTTAGAAAACTTATTATAAGTAAAGATCAATGAAAAAATAGTGGTAGGGCATTAAGGCTCAAATACATTCATGAATTAACTATTAGAATCTACATAATCAAGGTTGTGATCAATTTCTTAATCTAGTCAATATCATTGTATAAGTAAAATTTAAATTAAATGTGCATCTTGAAACTTAAGAAAAAGATGTCATGCAAGACAAGGACTCTAATAGTCTATCCACTTGTAGGGTATTGAGGCCCAAATGCATTGATGACTTAACAATTAGAAGCCTTAGAGTCTCAAATAATATCTACCACATGATTAGGATTGTGATGAATTTCTTAATTTAGTCAGTGTCTGCATAAATAAGATTAAAATAAAATGTACATCTTGAAAATTAAGGACATGATGACATGCAAGACAAGGACTCCGATAGCCTATCCACTTAGAATATAATATGTACTTGATATTTATACCTGACATGGTGTTAAGATAGGAAAATATTAAGACAAGAGCTCGAGTAATAGCTAATAAATGATGATTGTATTCCTAATTCTTTGTTATTCCACTAGCATCCAAAAGAAATGTCTTCAATCTTATATGAGATTTAAATAATAAATTTCTTATGGTCATGTGATTTAATAATACAACCATTCTCAATTTCCCATCCATGAATTTGATACCACATAAATAAATAAAATTGTAAAAGATTTGTGAATTGTAAATTTGACTCAACATGGGGGAAGGGGAAGGTGATTGATTAATAAAACAACTAAACCACCCGTCTATTGTAGTTTCATGGATTAATGGTATAATTAAATATCTTGAAGATAATATTAAAAAAATAGACACAAATTTAAACAATCTTCACAATGGTATAATCAGTTTAAAGATTACCTAATCTCCATATCTCCCACAAATTCACTCTTCAATGATTGACACATGCAAAACAAATCTGAAAAATAATATGAATCTCTTTCAAAAATATCAACACAAATTTCATAAAAATCTATTTAATTTATCTCACTATATATCATAAAAAAATATTTTAAAAATTAGAAAAATCAGATAGCCTTTTACCTGTTATATTTTTCAATACTGATAATATTACACTCTTATCCAAATGTTACATGTCTCTTCCAAATGCATAATCTCTCGGACAATTTCTTCTGAAACCTATCAACATTCCCACTTAAAATACAATTACTAATAATCACTATAATTACCCTATAAGACAATGACTAATAATAAGTTAAGAAATCATTACACCTTTATTCACAAAGGCGAATCGTCTTGCAATTCATCACTCGCAGAATTGGTGTATACATCATTGACGAAATCCAAATTATAATTATAATTAAAAGATCTCTAACCAAACCAGACTACGCAGAAGGACATGCATTTGATGAATCTCCCCACAAATGGCATTAAGCTTTTCTTTCATGAGCAGTGACGGGTGGAGGCCCACTAGGTAGACGGTTTATGCTCAAACAAAAGCATAATGGCCCAACAATACTCATGCCTGTCTCCCAATAATAAAATTTAGTATGAGATAGAAGGTATTTAATTGTATTTACTTGTTTAATTTATTATCAGAGTGAAATTATATGTTTGTCTTTAACCTATGATTCAAAACTTTTGAGCGATTCTTGTCTCCCAGTAGTGCAATGAAGTTTATCTATTTAAAAGGGGTTCATTTATTTCTAATTCAGATTATTTGTGGTGTTTTGAGTTTTATGGCCGGTACTACCATTCTCAAGCTTGGGCTGTGTGGAAGCATACTCTGCCTGATGATGCATCTTCTTCTGGTATGTTGTAATTAAGAATGTATATAAGATTCTATATAAGATGGAGTTGTGCCGGGTTGCTCAGGACTATTCTGGGAAAATGATGCGGAGGGGAAGCAATTACACAGTAGTTTCTTCTTAAAAGAAATCATTACAGTTGGAAAAAAGTTGTTATTTTCTGATTTTCATGACAACGCTGTTAATGATAATATATCCTTTCTCCCATTCCTTTTCAAATCCAACAAATGCTAGACTTAGTAGAGGCCTTTCACGGAAAGGAATGTTCTGAACAATTTTATACGGAAGAAAGGATACATTATCATTAGCAGCGTTGTCATGAAAATCATGGAATAACAACTTTTCTTCAACTGTAATGATTTCTTTTACTCGGAAGAAACTACTGTGTAATTGCTTCAACTCTTGAGGTATGTGAAGCAGCTCCTTCTAGCATAGAGACCAAAAGATGTGTTATTTCTATAGAGTTTATGGCAGAGTTTGTGTCCAGTGTCATTGGTGGGTCCGACCATAAGAACAACGTTGGACTAGTGGAGAGACGTTGTCTCAACCACAAAACTTTCCAACCGTGTGGTTACAGTGAAGAGTGCAAAACTCGTGGCTCTCTCCTCCCTCAAGCATGTGGCTTGTCACCCTATGCTATTTCCTTTTAAAGCATATTACTGTCATTATGTGAAGAGTACAAATATATCATTGAAGGATGAGAAAACTGGAGTTGAGCAGAGTGTGGTTGCTGAATGACATATGGATACTAAACCATCTCCTGCTGAAAGCCTTGCCCTGGCGCTTGACCTCAAACTGAAACCAGGAGAGGGTGAGTTTTGTCACTGGGTACCTAGTGATACTCTTCTTTTCGTCGAGAAGGTGTGAATTTCATGTTATAATACTATCCTATTTAAGTAAAGGAGCTTGGAAATCCTGTCATATAAGATCACACCACCAAGGATGAGATTGGCTTCAACTTATGTCAATAATATCTAGTATTTGCAGCTCGTTATTCTCTTCGTAGTGGTTTCGTTTTTTCAATTAATTGAAAATTACACATGTAAGTTCACCAACAATCACCCAGGCTAATTAAAATTTTAATAATAGTTATTATAAGTATGTAAAGATGAAAATTGTATATTTTTTTAATTTTGTTTTGAATTTATTTTGATTAGATTAGTTTTCTGTAATAATTAGTATATACGACATATTTTCATTAAGAGTTAGTATATTTTTTAAATCTGCTTTGATTTTATATTCATATATTTTAGAAATCGATTCAAATATTTAATAAATCTATTTATGTAGCTGACATAAAATTGTTGATTTAATGTCCAATATTTTTAACAATATTGAACCAATAGTTGTGACTTTAAAGTTGTTAGTGTTGATGATGACTACCCTTAATTGAATGAAATCTATTTGTTAGATCTAAAAAAGCAACAAAGTATGCAACAGCCCACCAATATAACATGATTTAGTGCACAACTATCAGTCTTAATTTTTTTAAAACCTTTTTAGACATCTCCACAAATCATATTTGATGATGTTACTAACCCAGATTCTTTCATTGAACTCCCCATTTCCCTTCCTGCCGCCGCGTAACTCTTGTATGACTTAATCTGTTTTTCTGCAGTCTTTAGTAGTCAGACACTTGTCTTCGTAGAGCCCTAGTAAAAGAGATTTATTTATCTAGGTTCCAGGATCACAGTGACTTCCTTAGTTCTTTATAAATTGACAGTGGGCCAATCGCTTTTCTCGTCAATCTGATCGAGTCAATCAATACTGTATATATCTGTGTTTAAGAGGAGAGTCTTTAAAGTTTATTCTGTTTTACTGCTTGGTCTTTATTTGAGCAACACCGAAGATGGGTGCCATGGCTCTTATAGTAAGTTTGATCGAGGCAGCAACTATTCGTCGGACCAAGAAACTTAAGCAGTTTCAGTTATCTGATTTTCTCTTGTTTTGTCATTATAAGTCAGATTTCATGAAGCAAATAAAGTGGCTTGTTAATTAACCATTCATGTTAAGATGGTTGACTTGGGAGTTCTTTACAACAGGATTGTATTCATCATTTCCATAGGCAATTTCTTGAGATGAGCAGTCACTTGATAGGTCCTGTAGGTTTATTTTAAGAGTCCCTCCCTGAAGATTTGGAGGACACCGTGAGGAAATTTATACTTTTGATGACATTTACATCATAGTTTTTTATCTCATTGTCTTTGGGTCACTAAATCAATTTCCACTAGTTTTTAGATTATTAGGCCAATATTCCTCACTTGATTGTGACACCTCTCATGGAAAATTTTGAGAAACTTCTCGAGGCATTATACATTTTAAGTTTTATTTTCCTATATTTCTTTTATGAATGGGAAGATGTACAAATACCTTTGTGTTTATTTTTTCTTAAAGGGAGAAATGGTGTTTTGTAATCATGGGTTCCCTTCAACATTCAATATCGATCATCTACCATCGACATATGAGACTAAATTTTTTTGTGTAGAAAATTAGATAACATAAATTGATATGTGTACTATATTAAAAAAATGGATGCAAAGTCCTTAAATTTATTTCATTACACAACTTAATTAGATGATGGGGGTCCCCTATAAAAAATAGTTTTATTAGCTACCCATGTACAAATAAAGAATATTTAACACCAATGAGCTTTCTTGAAAGTATAAAAAACTTATCCTTCTTTTGAATAGCCTTCATTACTTTTGTCCATCATTATCCATAGTAAGACATTCTTCATAGTTATATCAAAAGGGAGTGAAGCATTCTCAATGATCTTTTTGATCAAAGACCTTCACAGATTTAACAATGATCTTTTCAATAAATTTCAACAATGATCTTTGGGAACAAAAAATTCACTGATCTCTTTGATCAATTTCAACAATGATCTTTGTGGTCAATTTCAATAATGATATTTGTGACCAAAACCTTCAATGATCTCTACAATCAATTTTAACAATGATCTTTGCGATCAAATTTTTCATAAATTTAGCAATGATCTTTGCGATCAACACTACAACTATTCAATAATGGTCTTTGTGATCAATGCTTCCACTTTTTAGGTTAAAAAATGATCCTTCTGATCAACATTACAACCATTCAATAATGATCTTTATAATCAATATTACTACTTTTAGGTTCAACAATGATCTTTGCAATCAATGTTACAACCATTTAGCAATGATTCGTGTGATCAACAATACAACATTTTAGGTTCAACAATGATCTTTACGATCAATCGTACAACTATTCTACATATATGAGTGCTCTAACTTCAAATCTAGCACCTCTACATGGATAGAATTCAAGTAGTATTTATAGTATTCAAATTCATAAATTAAATTAAATGGTTCTAGGATGATATCCGACCTTACATGATTTTTTATTCTGTTTAACATGAGAGTATTTATGCTTCTACAAAACTTTGAAAATACTAGTGACCTTTTTCCAATTAGATACATTGATCCATCCACAATCCATTTGTATACTATCTTCTAGAGGTTGTTTCTTCCATTTTTTTCCAACAAAATTTCTTAAAATGATTCTTTAATCAACATATGCTACAAGGATGAATATCCCAACATAATTCTTTTTAAGTCCATGCCTATGACAATAAGAACATTGTATGTATTTTATTTCTTGAGATAGTTTATTTGAACTTGTCACACCTGTAACATCATTTTTATTTCCACTAGCATATTCAAGGCCTTCATTTTTATCCTTACTATTGCTTAAATGGGCTCTATTATTCCTTTTCCATATTTTCTCAAAACTTTTCTCTTATACCCCATTCCTTTTATTATCATAAATACAAAATTCTTTGAAGAACATCCTTTATCATTATCCTCACAACTAGCAAGATTTGTAAATTAAAAAATATTATTTTCATCCTTACACTTTTATTAAAAGAGGCGTTAGCAATATCATATTTATCAAACAATTCATCTAATTAAGAAAAAAATAACTTGTATCACATGAAACATTACATAGCATAGGTTTAGACTTTAGACACTGATTTTCCTTCACATAAGCTTCAAGTAATTGATTGAACAAAATATTTTCTTCTCTCTATTTCAATATATCTTCCTTTTGTCATCTATTTTTTATTTACTAATTCTTCATTTTTCTTTCTCAATTTCTCAATTTCTTCTTCCAAAGTATTGTTTTTATGTATTAAGATTTTCTTTTCTTTCCTTTCTCTTTTATCAATCTTTCACATTGGAAAATAATTTCCTTATACAATTAAAATTTAACCACAAAATAATTACTTATGTAATACCTAGTGGTGATTGATTTTGGTGGGTTTATAACCTTCACTCTTCCATGAATTGAACTGATCGACCACTTAATTTTTTCCTTTTTGAAACTTAAAATTTAATAAATATTATAGAATTCGTCAAAAGTTCTGAAAAACTTTAGGAAAGTTTGTGATCACATTTATTTTTTGATCAAATATAGATACACTTTCTTCTCAAGTTACAATATCTTCCCACTTGTTTTTCTTATCACATGTAATTTTTTTCACAAATAAATGACTTTCTACTGATTGTGATGGCTTATTAATGTAAGTACATACAAAATTTATGATTATCTTCAACATATTAATTCACTAAATGTCATGCAACATATTCAACTATAGAGGTGGAGGGTTGGGCTGGAGATGTTGGGCAATGTTGCAAGGGGGTTGTTGTTGGACCTTGTTCTATTATGCATTCTTACTCTCCTATTGAGGTGGAGAGTTCTAATGATCTAATATTTTTCTCTTGTGGAGAATTAATTAGGGTGATTTGGATATGTTGCAGCATTAAGTTTGCTATATTTTTGGCTCAATATTTATTTTCCTGAGTGATTTATCAGTTGTGGCATGGTTGTTTTAGGCAATGTTCATGGTCAATTAGGGTTCAAGTTCCATGCAAATCCTTGTTATTTTTGGTTCAAGGATCCCTTCAAAACCTATTGGTGTGGAACTGCTCACCTTCTAGCCTATTTTTCTCCTACTTTTGGTGGCTAGGTGTTGGTTGATAGTTTATTGTTGTGCTACAGTGACTCCATTGGTTCTCTGATTTTTGTGCAAGTTTTGAGTGCCTTTCAAAACTTGCTCTCTATTGTTCTATTTTGTAGGAAAATTTTGAGACTTTGGTGTTTGGTTGTGTTACTTTTCTTCACTTTGTACAAGGTTACGAGCCCTTTCAAAACCCCACTTACCTTATCAAAAATATCTTCAACTATATCATCATGAACCTTATATAATGCATTCTTTTCAATGATATTTTTATATCTTTGATTACAAAGAATTTATTAACTCTTATAACTCCAATGAAGACCATTTAATGAGCTACAATCAACTACCTTCCTACATCCCCTCAAAATATTTAATATATAATTTTTCATACCAAATATATTCATATGAAAGACTACAATATTCTCCTTCATGCCAAATGCCAAATATAAATGCGAGAAATCTCATGTCATTTTCAATATTTTCAATTCCTTAATTTGCATAAGTTTTTAAGAATAAATCATCAAAAAATTCACCTTGGATAGGACTATGATAGTTTACATTAGTAATAAAGATGCATCAAATAATTACAAAATAATTCTAATAGTGGGGGAGAGTTTTGAAATTAAATTTAATTGGTGCATCTTTGACATTGAAATGTTTGATCTTCTCACACAAAGATTGCAAGAAATTTTTCAAATAATAAAAAATACCTATCTCACGATATGTTTATGCCCAAAAAATTATGCGCTGACCCTCCTTTAAACACAAAAAACTTATATCAAATGCTTAGCAAACTACCACTCAATATCATATCTTTCTGATTTTTTTTAGATCTTTACTCCAACATTATAGAGGAAATACACATGCACATAGAATCAATAATTCTCTAATACCATGTAGAAAATTGGAGAGCATAAATTGATATATGTGTGGAAACGAAAGAAGTACACCTTTTCCATGCTTGATTTGGGAGTAATTAATGACAAATTGGACTTAATATCGCCTCGATCTAGTGTTGTAATGTGTTTTACACATTCACATTTGGTCTTGGGCCCTTTTTAAGCTAAATTAACCTAACTTTTCCTTAATTTAGTGTTGTAAAGTGTATTTATTTACACCTTCACATTAAATTTAGGGGGCCTTTAAATTAAATGAACCTAATCTAGTGTTTTAGTGTGTTGTACACTTTCACATTGGTTTTAGGACCCTTTTAACCTAAAAAGACCTAATTTTTCCTTAATTTGATGTTGTAAAGTATATTTATTTACACTTTCACATTGATTTTTTGGAACTCTTACATTTGTGACCTTTATATCATCATTAATAAGCCCATAATACACTATATTGTTTGTCCAAAGACATATTTCAATTAAAATCTTGACAATATCAATAAATAGACCTAATTTCTTAACTCCTCAATATTTTCTCTCTCTAAAAAGGCCTTGTGGGACCCATACGCCACCTTGGGAATATGATTCCCACCTAGGTGGGACCTATACACCATAGATGGCGTATGAGTTTCATTTGGCCCCATTTTAGGGTTTTGAGATATAAAATCTACGTTTTAAGTTTAAATTTCATGAATGTCAGCCTATGGGATCTAATTAATAAGATATTAGATCTGGATTGCCTATATAAACAAGGTCTCAAATCACTATTTCAATAAGAATTCATTATATCAAGTCAAGCACTCAAGAGTTAAGCATTCCAAGACTTCACAAGAGCACAAATGGAGTTTACAAGATCATTTCTAAAGCATTCAAGGGCATAATTCTTCATCATTTGTTGTAGAAATTCAAGATCCATTATCATGTCAAGATCGTCAAGCATCAAACATGTTTTTTAGATGGTTTTGTGATGTTGTATTCAAGATCCAAGGTTATGCATTTTTCTACACTTATTTCAAGATCTAGATCTACATCCTGCATGGCCACCTCATGATTAGATTGAAAATTCACAAGACATCATTCAAGGTATCATTATTCATGTTTCATGTTCCATGCTTCACGTTTCATTTCCTTATTTCATTATCTCATCATTTAGTTTAATTACCTAAAATGGGTTTGGCCAAGGAAAACCCCCATTTACTAACAAATAAAAAAAAAATTCCCTCTCTACATGTGTGATTGCAGATCTAGGTGTCTTATAGATTGAAGATCCCTTGGAGATTAGGTTACAATCTTGGGGAAATTTTTTGGAGTTGTCCCCTCATTTGCAAGGTTGGTATCTTCATAAAAAGACTTTTACAGGTCTAAAATCAGGGTTTCATATCTAGAAAAAAAAGTATGGCAGAAAGAGAAGAGATTGGAGAGTAAAATCATACCCTAACCTTCAAAACAAGTACACTAGGATTGATATGCCACCTTGGGTGTATGATTCCCAATACAACCACTATTTAGGGTTTCAAAAGTTTCAGACACCCTTTTGCTAGATTCCAATTTTGGTGTAGAAAAGCTAGTCTGTGACTAAATCACCTAAACTAGCGTATGAGTCCTACTCACCCTAAAAACTAGTTTTTTTAGCAATTTTAGTCCTCATTCAAGCCTCTACAGGTTTTCAGGTGCACACTTCTAATTTTACATCCTTGTATTCTTATTTATATGAATTTCTAGGTCATCCATTCAAGTTTAATGCATCACTAGGTTTAAATATTAGATCTTACATTTCATTAGTTTTTTCAAGCCATAGCTTGGTGGTGAGCCCCTCATTAGTTTACAATCATACCCTAGGACAACATTATTACAAGGTCTCTTTCCCCTTCGTATACTTTAGATTGAGATATTTAGGGTTTCCCTTCAATGAGACAATTGTGAAGTGGGTTTTGTTCTATGTTCTAAACCATACAAGAGCAAATCCATTTTAGGTTGTTTCATTTTGGTGAATCTAAATTTAGAACACCTCCTTTTCTGATTTGGAGTGCATCATCATCCTATATCTAGCTTACATTAACTTTGCACTGGGATTTGCATTAGTTAATTGGCATTCTAAGGCTTCTAAGTCTTGCATTAAGTGAAAGTGCATATAGGTTGCATTTGTGCATCTCAAATCATTGAAAAGAATATGAAAAATGTATTTGCATATTTTTCTAATGATCATACAATCCATAAAGCATAAAAATCACTTAATTTTTTTTAAAAATTATGCAAAAAACCCTCACCAGGACTCCTAGACCCCTTTGAGCGATTTAGTCCCAGTGGAGATCTGAAACTACCTTTTAAAACATTAAAAACCTTGTTTCTACACATCTATTTTCTTCCATTAGTTATTTGTTTTAGTTGGTTGAGTTTCTGTTACATGCATTTCATTAGATCTAGCTTAATTCAGTTCATTTCATGCATTGGAATTTACAAAATTTCATTTTCACATTCTTACATACCATAATTAGTCAATTATCATTGTCAAAATCTAAAAAATTGCATTATCCTTTTGCATTTTTGCTCTATCATTGTTGGATTTCAAGTTTGTAGAACAATAATTACATCATGTTTTCATTGCAAAAGTCTACAGTTATCATACTCCATGTTCTATTTTTAGATCTTGTTAAGTATTGTAAGAAATTTGTGTTTGTCATTGATACCCCTCTAATCTCTCTATTTGTGGGAATGGTGTGAAAGAAGATACAAGCATAGAAATCCATGATGACCATGGTTGTTCTTCTCCTAATACCTCTCCTATTAGTGACAAAGGTATCTTGGTGAAAGATGTAATTGTTGAGAATCATGAAGGTCTTCCTTGTCCTTCTCCTCTTCCCCCTTGGGAAGATATTATAACACCAAAAGATGAGATCATTGCCACTACTTTACTTAGTTTAGATTCCTCTCTTAACACCTCAGCTACTTATGCTAATGCTTTAAATAAAGAGAATACAATTGAGAATGATCATGAAAATCACATTTGTGAAGAGGACATGTTGGTGTTAGATCAATTGATTGAAAGTTATATCATTATTTCTATCCTTCCTAATGCCTTAACTTCTGGAAAGATTTATTTGAACAAAAGGATTCAATCATTCATAGGCATAACAATGATAGTTCTCCCTCCCTTGATTCCTCCCCTATTGTTGATGAAGTTTCTTTACAAAATATAATCAAGGCATGTGACCAACCTCTTAACTCTTCTACTAGGGTATAATTTATGCAAAAACAAAACAAGACCCTAGAAAACAAACATGAAATCATGGATATTCATAACAATCAAACTGGTCCTACTCCTAAAATCTTTACTATTGGTGAAGAAGGAACTTTGATAGAAAAATATCAATGCAATAAGACCCATTATAATCTTAGTTGCCTCTCTTCCCCTAAGGAGAATATTATCAAACAAGATAATTCCATCATTAATAAGCAAGATAATTTAACCATTGGTAACTCCCTTATTTGTGATAAAGTCATAAAGTCATTTTAGAAGAACCAAGCTTTGAATTTCATGAACATCCAACCTGTAGTTCTCCTAAAATTTTATCCTCCTTAGGAGGATATCATGGTGCAAAAAAATGAGAGCATTGAAAATAGTGATATAGTTTCCTTAGATGAAGATGATGAAGTAACATTAGACTCTCCTTCACTAAGGGATGTTAATATTATTCAACTTCAACTCATCCATTACCCACCTTCCCGCAAACCTCAAACTAAAAACAAACCTGAACTTATTCTTTATCCACCTAAGAATAATGTGTCATAGTAGCCGAGTCAGAATACTATTGCTCATACATATAACATTAGAAAAAATATACAACCAAGACAAAAATCTTTGACAACCCTCCCATTTCCTAACCCTATCTTGCCTAGTGCACTCATTTTCTTTCACATAATGAAATGGAGTACAATCTTGTTGAACTAAAGAATACTCCTACTAAGATATCATTGTGGGAACTTATTCAATCATCCCGTCATTATCACAACATGATTCAAAGTGTTTTACAACAAGTTCCCATCCCTTCTAATGTGCAACTGAATGTCATTGCAACCATGATTCAAGGAATAAATGTTGACATTGTTTTCCACCAAAATAAGCTCCCTCCTTTGGAAGTGCAAAAAGAAAATGATGCTTTCATGATAATAGCTAGATACAATAGAACAAGCATAAAGTGAACCCTTGTTGACAATCGATCTACTCTTAATGTGTGTAGTGTAAACCTTTTAGATAGGATTGGTGTGGATAAATCAAAAAATTGACTTGATTCTTTATCTATTCGTGGATTTGACAATGTAGGAAAACAACCACTTGGTGTGATAACTTTTCCTATTACAATTGGAAAGGAAAAATGAGAAACACCAATCCATTTTATGCCTCATGATATTTCATATAATATTATTCTAGGAAGACCATGGATTCATGCAATAAATGGGGTGCCTTCAACTCTTCATCGTAAAATGAAGTATATTTACAACAAGAAATTGTATACACTCAAAGCTAACCCTAATCCAAATAGTTGTTTGAACATTGAGAAAGTCAAGGAAAATCCTTTGAAAACATTAACACAAAGTACACAAGTAGAACCCATGCAATAGAAAGACAAAGAAAAACATATTAAGGAAGTCACAAAGCTATTAGAAGATGATTGGGGTTCCTTATATTTCAAACCAACATTCATGGGAGAATACAAGATCATAAAAAAGACTCTGAAAAGGGAAAAGAGAAAGAAGTATGTGAAAAAAAAATTTGGAAGACCCTTCAAAATTATCCACCTCAACCACTTTAGAAGAAGAAGAAAATTATACGACAAACTTTGATGAGACGAACTATCAAAAACCACCCAATCCAATAGAAATGAAAAATATTTATGCAAAAGGTTATGAACTTATGAAACAACTTGGATATAGTGGAAAAGGATGTGGTGCTAAAGAACAATGTATTTGTGTCCCTATAGAGCCTCGCACACAAGAAAAGGCTAGTGTTCTTGATTATTTCCCCTCGAAAGAAACAAACAAGCCTTCAATTAATATCAACACTATTACAAAGCATCCTTTCAAGCAAACCTTAACATTAGTGCATCTTGAACTAATAGACACTAGTGGTCTTGATTGTTTTCCTTTGAAAGAAATGAAAGAAACAAAAAGATCTTTTCTTAACATAAATGTCATCACACAAAACACTAATGATTTGAATTCGATATATTTTGCACCCTCCTACAAAGGAGAGGACAAAATCTGACAATCTAATGAGTCTTGTGTAAGTATGACACCTAATGCTAGGCAAGACATATCTTTGTCATAAAATAAAGGAACATCTTCTACTTTGGGTCAAGAAGGTATCTTGTCAAGACTCCTCCAAGGTTTTTTGATATCTCCCTCTAAAAACACAATATATTTTATTACAAGACTTCATTTTATGTAGATCACATAGTTCATGGTCATTCTACTAATGAATGTATGGCTTTAAGTAAAAAAGTTCAACATATTAGGGACTATGGTTCTCTCCCTTGTGTTGAAGCACCTAGTTCTTCTAATTGAAACTTATTTTCATCCTATTCAACTCATCCTTGTCATGCACTAAGTGGGGGAAATGGGTTCGGTAGCCTTGTCCTCATATGTCACTTGTCATTGTCTCTTTTGGCTAGTTGACTACCTTTCATGTACATATAAGAGCAAGATTGTGATGTGGACAACATGCCTTAAGTTGGTTTCCATGTGATGTATTGAGTTATACATTTCAGGGCCAACCCCTTCCCTTATTCATGAAATAGATTATTGGAAACATATGACTTGGCATAGGGATTTATGAATAAGCTCTCATATCTTCTTCTACTTTAAAGTAATTTCTCACAAAAATGGTGTTAGCAACCACTTTAAAGTGGGGGCATACATTGAAAGTCATGTTTCAATGTGTGATTTTCTTTTTTCTTGCGATGTTTCCTTTTCTTAGTAGTTTCATTATGTTTGATTTCCTTTGAGAGCATGATATTTCTTTGACTTTTCCTCTCTTGGAGACATTAGGCACAATTTTCTCTAAGAGACCTTGCATGAATTAAGAAAAATACTTTTAAACATATCTATTTTTCATTTACACATTTAGTTATATGGCCACCTTGCATAACACACTTTGCATACCTATGGAGCCATCCTATTTGTTCATGAGTTCCAAGCATACAAATTTCTACTTGCCTCATGAAGCTCGAAATTCATTATTGTGTGGTGCCTTATCAAAGTTATCAAGAGGTATAACTTTGGTATGGTTTGACAGGAAGCCGATTTGAGGCATGAATTACCCTTAGCCACTCGTGTGTGTGTGAGTGCATACCGACTATGTGTGTATGTGTCTCACCTTCTTGGATTACTCACCCAGTGGAAAGCCTGAAGTCTTGTTGCCTCAGAGTGAGCATGCATTTTTGGAAAAAAAACTTAGATCTAATCCACATCGTGTTGGAAAAACGGTCAAGGCTTGATCCACCTCTTATTATTATTGCTTGGAGCTTGGATCCTAAGGGTGTTTTCACTGTGACTAGTGGGTATTAGGAGTTTTTGGCTCATAAGTTTGGTGGGTGGAGGTCCCTTAGTGGAAACATGTGTGGAACAAGTTTTCATTACCAAAGTGTAACTATTTTGTGTTGACTCTGGCTTGGAATAGATGCTTAACTTGGGATAATATTCAGAAGCGGGGATTTTAGGGTCCCTATATTTGTGTTCTATGTGGTTATAGTGAGGAGGATTCTTCCAACTTTTTTTAAATTGTTCTTATTCTATGCTACTTTGGAATTTATGGTAGGGTGTTTGGAAACCTCCATGTGTTCATGCTTCTTCCCTTGTCGAGTTATGGAGCAGTCTCCTCCTTCTTAGGCCTCTTTCCTCTAGATTGTGTGTTGCATTGGTCCTACTTTCATACTTTAGAAATTTTGGTTGGAAAGGACTCATAGAATTTTTTGTGGGGGGATAGGTTGATGGCTCAACAGGTTTGGCACAAAATTTTTAATATGATCCAAGTGATGGTGGAAGCCAAATTTGAAGTGGCTTATCCATTGGAAAGGAGTGACAATGAGATTGTGAATAGATTGGGCTTATAGGGATTGACTTCTATCTCTTCTTGTGTCAGAAGAGGTAAGCATGCTAAAAAGAAGGTTCAAAGGGTTGTAAGATGATTTCCTCCCCCAAATGTATATTCTAAAGATTAATACAAAAGGTTCCTCTAGGGTTAATCCTGGTCCTATTGGGATTGTTGGAGTTGGAAGAGATTATTCTGGCTCAATTATTTTATTTTTCTCCATTCATAAAGGGCAGCATTCTAACAACCTTATGGAGGGGTTGGCAATTCTCTAGGCTATTGAGCATGTGTGTGCTTTGGGTTGGAATAGGGTTATCTATGAATCTCACCCATAGATTATTTTTAATCTATTGCATGAGAAAAATGTGGCTAAAGTTAATTGGAAGCTTCCTTTGGTGGTGTGACATATTTTGGAGATGCACTCTATGTTGGAAGTGGAGTCTTTTTCCCATATTCCACGTGAATGGAACAAGGTTGTTGATTTTTTGGCTAAGTGGGCTTCAAAACATGCTAATGATTGAAAGATTGAGGGATGGGGACAGTTATCCCTTGATTATTATCATGAATTAGAGAGGGTCATGGCTAATGATATGGATGGATAAGGTGTTTGCATCGATGTGGTTGGTGGCTTTAGTCTTGGTTGGGTGTTCTTATGCTTTCTTTCTTGGGAGCCTACGAGTTCCTTGATCTCTTTGTATTGTCAATTTCTTGATTTCAATAAAGTTTTACCCCTTTTTATTAAAAAAGTGAGAAATTTCAATATTAAATTGATTATGGATCAGGTGCACAATTTTTCTAATTCATTTAATTTCTAAAAAAATATTTTTGAAATTAAATTATGTTTGTATGTTTCTAAATTGTAAATAAAAAAATATGATGAATTACTAAGTGTGATTCAAAACATAACAATTAATTCTAAAAATAATCTTTTACACAAATTATAGAAAACTAATATCGACCAAAAGTATTTTTTTCAAAGTATTGGAGATCTTATTAAGACTAAAAAGAAAAAAAATAACCTTACATATTTTTGTAAGATAATAATGAGATTTTTACTTGATGTTCATGGTGATCAAGACTTAAATTTGATGATCATAATTTTTTTAGGAGTTATAAAACTTACAGTAATTATTTTTAATTTTTTTCATTAATTTTTAATTAGTAAAGATTAGTATATATTAATATTTCTAAATTTGATTATGTAAATTATTTTCTTTATCAACATTTTCAATCATACTCATAATTTACTATCAAAATAATTTTGACAATATTTTTTTTCTTAAGAATATATCTATAATCTATTATCAAATAATTTTGATTATGTAATTTTTTTTTCATATTTAAAATAGTTTTGTGTTCAATTTTTCCAAATTCTTTGAGGGATATAGTAGATGCATGCTAGTGGTTTCCTTCACTGAGATATTAATCTAGACAATATTCTGATGAAAAAATTGAGTGAATGGATTGAGATTAAAACTATGTGACTTTGGTCACTCAAGGAAAAATCCAAATGAAATGAGGAGATACTAGGTACTACAATCTATCTCCCACTAGAACTTTTCTTAAATCCATAAAAGCACTATTATAAGTATGGGGAGAGTGTAGGTGTATGAGCCCTTGGCCATGTTCTTTCAGATCTATTACACCTTAATTAGACCTTTTCATATAGATTTAAAAAGTTATTCTGGTGAAGAGTTAAATAACCTACACAAGATAGCTAAGATTATACCAGTTCTTGAATATGTTGAGGAGCTCCACTATTTCATAGATGATGTGAATATGCTAGCATTTGAAATGGATAAGTTACCTCATAATCCTAAAGAACCCTTCATTGAGAAATTCAAGGATGTGGATGATAAGTGTTTCATTGACTTGTTGGAGAAAATGTTGAATTTTAACCCGTATAAGAGAATCACCATTGAAGAGGCTTTGAAACATGAATACATGGTTGATATTATAGTGGAGGTGTTAGCCAAGGAGTTGAATTTAGAAAAAAATGAAGTTGAACACTTGGAGAAATTGAGCCCTTGTAATTATGTCATTGGTGATTGTGAAAGAATAGAAGAGAACAAGCTTAGAGACAAGTTGTATGACTTATGTTTAAGTTTTAAAACGAGAGATAAATAAGTAGCTTTTTAACCCCAATACTTAATAATAGAAGCGATCTCTATGATTTTATATTTCCAAGTGAGTGTTGGAAACAAACCAATATTTATAGAAGTTTGAAGTTTTCTATAGTAAATTTTTTAGTTTTTAATGGTAAAATTGGTATTATTTGTCATTTTTTTGCTTTTTTGTTTATTTTGAGAAGACTATTTAAAAAAAATCATGAATTATGATACATTCATATAATTAATAAATTTGTAACAATTTTACTTGCATATATTTCTATGCTTGTTATCATCCCATTTATGTTTGAGGTTATTTGTAAGATTATAATTTTAATGTAGAGGAAAAAAAAGAAAGATCTAGATGTTGATTTTCAATAGAAAATGAATCAAGAAGCTACACTATGACTATGCAAGGTGTACTCATGGATTTAACTATATGCTTAACATTAAATTCTAATAATGATCATAGCAATTTCCATAATAGATAATTCATTTGTCATAATACAGTTTTTCATTTGTAATAAACAATAGTTGTCACCACAATCAACACTTTGTTATTGTGAAAAACCATGTACATAATGTATACAACTAATTGGTTATTTTTGTTAATTGTCTCTTACATGAAATAAAAGTGCTATTATCTTCTTAAAAATCACATATTTCATATGAATCTACTCTTAGGAAATAATTGATTAACTAATCCTGCTAACTAATGATTACATACCTTATCCAATTAGGAGGCAATACTATTATCTTTTTTTTAATGATCTAAGAGATCTTGATAATAGTATTAAGTGTATTATTTACACGAATGTCAAAAATAATATCATTTAAAAATATTGATTTTAAATCTCACTAATAATACAAAAAAGTGTTAAATAGTCACTCTATTTTAATATTTTTTTTTAAAAAGTGCACACTTGTCAAGAGAGACTCATCTTTACAAATAGAGAAAATATGAATTAAATGTAGTCATCAAATGTATAGTGTATATAAATGGGATGGAAAAATATATCATGTATAAGCTTAGTATTATTGATTAAGTGAATTTTGATATAACAAAATGAATAGAATAATTTTGTGTATTATTTCGCTTCTAGGGTTTTGGACCTAAAAGGAGAGAGACAAAACAACACTTATTCATTCAAGAACAAACCCTTGAGATTTCAATGCAAAGGTGATTGAAATATGACAAAGGGAGAGTTATAGGGAAAGAATAACAGCAAATGAGGGTTCACCACCAAGTGTAAACTTGGAAAATGCAAGATGTTTGAAAACATAGTGTGGTATGTGAACTAATACTAAATGACCTAAAAATGCAAGTAGAATAAAACAAAAAGTTGTGAAACTAGCCATGTGCACCTAGAAACTTGTTGAAGATGGAATGGAGCTCTGGAATCCTAAAAAATTCAGTGTTGATGCCAATTGGAACTCATACACAAAGTTGGGCGGCTTAGTCCAATTTTCTAGAAAATGTGCAGGAACAAGTTTTGGAAAAAGGGCACTCAGACCTACAAAATTCCTATTTAGGCCTGGGAAATGGGACTCATTTCTAGTAGTGGTGAATTAGTCCACTACTAAATTTCTAGAAATTCAAAACAAGAAACTATAGCCCTCAATCTCCTCTGCTCTTTTTGATTGGTTTCCAAATCTGAAACTACAAAATTTATCCTTTAGGTCTTCTCCAAGCTTCTCTTGGGACTTTGACAACTTTGACTTGTTTTGACCACTTTTCCAATCTTGAATTCTTGGTAAATATACAACCTATCCCTTCAAATCACACAAAAGAAGAGGGAAAAATGTTGTGGGGTTAGTGAATAGGGGTTTTCCTTGGTCAAACCCCTTGTTGGTAATTAAACCCTTGAAATGAAATGAAATAGAATGGAGAATGATGAATGAACAAACAATGATGTTGCAACTTACCAAACCCTTGTAGTAGGATGTTTCAAACGTTTAGATGATGAATCCCATGGATGTGGACTTCAATTCTAGCTTGATGTTGATGGATCTTGAATGCAATACTTACAAAGCCTACACCACAATTGTTAGCTCTAAAACAACATGATGCAAGAAATCTTTGACATGATGAATGACACTTGAAGGACCTCTTGAATGCTGATAATCTACCCTTGAAATGCCTTGAATGCTCTTATGAATTGCTCAAATTCTCTTGTGAACTATATGCATGAATTCTTGTAAAATTTTCTAGGTATGAACATGAGGGGAAGAAGCTTGTATTTATACTCAATTATGCAATAATTCCTAAAATTACAACACTACAGGTTGACCTTAGATTTTGGAGAATAAAAACCCAATAGAATTTTGAATTAAATTTGAATTTTGAGTTAAAGGGGACTCATTCACCACCCTGGGAAAATGGGTCCCACCAAAGGGGGCTCATTCACCCATAATGGAGAATGAGTCCCACCTTAGACATTTAAGGTGGGTTTCAAGATTTTGGTATTTTAAATGATATTTATTGGGATTATTCTCAAAAATACAGATAAGTAAGGCCTACAAATGTAAAATGGGGCCAATTAAAGAATAAGAAAGCCCAATTATTAATGAAAAACCTATAAAAGTGTGAAATTATGTTACAAAACTTTACAACACTTTGAAACAAGGCTTGGTAAATGATGAAAAGAGGTTATTTTATTAACAAGACCCTAGGAAAGTGTGAAAGTGTGTTTCAACACTTTACAACACTTATGTAAGGTACCATTTGAATCCATTTAGTTCACAACGGACCAAGACCTAATGTGAATGTGTTATCCACATTACAACACTAAATCAAGGCAACATTAAGCCAAAATTCATAAGAAGGTTCCAAACAAGTGCAAAAAATTTCAAAGGACCCTTTTTTAGACACTACATTTATCCCCTAATTTAGTGAGAGGATGCAGCAAGAGGGGTTCCAATGAACCAATACTAGAAATATGAGACAAAAAAAATCAAGAGGGGTGATCAAACCCCTAGGATCAAGATCCCATGGTAAACCAAACATAAGCACAAAGGAGCACACACCAAAAATGATATAAAGAGCAATGACAAGGCCAAGTGCATACACTACCAAAGATGAAAAAAGAAAAGAAGGAAAGAATAGAAAGAAAAGGATTGAATCAAGCTTCAAACATTTTTCCATCCCAATGTGGATGAAATCTAGGTTTTTTTTTTTTGAAAAACACACACTCACTTTGAGGCGACAAAACTCCTAGCTGTCTGTTGGGTGAGAAGTTCTAAAAGTTGAGAAACATACACTCATGGCTAGTATGCACTCACACGCATGTAAGTGGCTATGGGGAAAGTCATGCCATAGAATGGGCTTCTCGATCAACCATACAAAAGTTATACCTCCTGATAAATTTAATAAGGCACCACACAAAGAGAAATGATCTTTCAAGCTTCATGAGACAAGCAAAACTTTATATGCTTGGAGCTCATGAACAAACGCGATGGTTCCACATGTATGAAACTTGTGTTATGTAAGGTAGCCATATAAAAAATTAAAAATGCAACATGCAAAGGATGTTCAAAGGAGTCTTTCTTAGTTCATGCAAGGTCTTTAAGTTAGGGAACATTGTGCATAATATTTCCAAGAGAGGACTGATCAAAGAATAGAAGATTCATAACTTAGGGGATGTTGTGTGTCACATTAGGCCACTAAGAGGAATGTAATATTCTAAGATAGATCATGCTCCTGAAGGACATCATACCTAATTTCATCCACCAAGCAACAAAACACATCAAATGAAGTAAGAAGGTTGCACTAAGAACTAAGAAAAAAAATGCAAAATGATAATGCCAATGTATTCCTCAAGTTTAAAGGAACTACTAAACACCATGTTGTGAGAAATTACTTAAAAGTAGAAAATGAAAAATGTAGACAAGAAAGAAGACATGAGAGCCAACTTGGAAAGCCCTATGCGAAGCCATATTTTTTCGAGTAAAGTTGCATCATGTAAGAGAAAAAGGAAAGAGAGGGGTTTCCCCCAAAATGAAAACACCAAACACATAACAGATCTATGGATTTGGAGTCAGTATGTTCTTTGCTACAATGAGTTTTTTAGAGAGCGTGGAACTATCATCATCCCCCAAATACACATAGAGGAGACTTCAATTTTTCTAACTTGTTTAAGGCCTCTTGTGTTTGCTAGACTCACCCTTCTCTCTAATTGAAGGAGGAGGACCCAAAGTGATCCTATCATCCTTATTATTGTTATTAATCAAGGGTTTCTCTCTAGGAAGGAGGACATTTAGATCAGAAGGGGAATTAAAGATCACCATACCATCATCACAAAGCCTTAGATATTCTCTAGGAGGCTTGCTGTTATGAGAGGGATCTTGATATCCTAACCCCTTTGTATTTTCATCTGTTGGTTTTTTCTCTAAGAGTTGATGAATTTCATGTTTGCTTGTTGTATCACATCCTTGTTTTCTCAAGATTGTGAATCCTTTTCCATATTTTTCTTCAAGGTTGATTGGAGTGTTTGTTACTTTGTTATCATGAAATGGTTGAGTGTTTTCTTATCTATCGAAAGTAGGTTCACTTGTTGTAGGGAACTTAGGTTCAATTTTTGTTTCAGGATGTAAGTAACCAAACATCTCAAGAGGTGGTATTGTAGAGGATTTGGTTGGTTCATGGATGGATAAAAAGGATGCATTAGATTCAAGGTTATCAAGGCAATCGTTTAGGAACTTATTCATGTTTTCATCATCTTCTCCAATGATGTCAACATCATGAGAAGGGAATGCATTAGGAGTTGAAGGAGCATGAGTGAGTTCTATGTCATTAGGGTTGTTTCCAAAGGTACAACTTGGCATATCTAATAAGGATTTTAATGACATCCAAATCTTATTAAAGCACATATCCATGATGCAATTTTCAAATTCTAAATTATGAAAAATATAATTTTGAATTTAAGAAATGCACAAGATGGATGAAATTAGACTAGATACAATGAATTGAATGAAATAGAAAATTTGAAAATTGAAACAAAGAAATAACAATAGTAAACAACAACTCAGAAAATGAAGATTAAATGCCAAAAAATTCTATGCAAGATGTACAAAAGGACTGATTTGCCCAAGTTGTGAATGAGTCCTGATATTGATTTTTTTGAAATTTTTAGAATTTTTGAAATGAATTTTATACTATTTATGTTTTATGATCCAAATTCAAACTTTTACTGATTTTAAATGAAATTAAGTGCAATAATGCAAGCTAAATGAACTTTTCACTAATGCAAAGTTTGAAACCCTAACATGCAAATAAAATAGTGTAAAACCAAATTTAATGTTAATGAACTTTAAATCTATGATGTAAATGCACTTCAAATCAGAAATATAATGCTCTATATGTAGGTTCACCAAAAAGAATAAAATAATTTTGTGTATTCTTTCACTTCTAGGGTTTTGGACCTAAAAGGAGAGACAAAACAACACTTATTCATTCAAGAACAAACCCTTCAGATTTCAATGCAAAGGATATTGAAATATGACAAAGGGAGAGTTCTAGGGAAAGGATAACAACAAATGATGGTTCACCACCAAGTGTAAACTTGGAAAATGCAAAATGTTTGAAAACATAGTGTGATATGCGAACTAATACTAAATTACCTAAAAATGCAAGTAAAATAAACAAAAGGTTGTGAAATTGGAGATGTGCACCTAGAAACTTGTTGAAGTTGGAATGAAGCTCTAGAATCTTGAAAAATTCATTATTGATGCCAACTGGGACTCATACACCAAGATGGGCGACTTAGTCCAATTTTTTGGAAAATGTGCAAGAACAGGATTCAGGCAAAAGGGTACTTAGATATGCAAAAAAAATGTTCAAGCTTGGGAAGTGGGACTCATTCACCAATAGTGGCAAATCATTCCACTACTAGATTTCTGGAAATTCAAAACAGAAAATTGTAGCCCTCAATCTGCTCTACTCTTTTTGACTAGTTTCTAAATCTGAAACTGTAGAATTTAGCCTGTAGTTCTTCTCCAAGATTCTCTTAGAAATTTGACAACTTTGACTTGTTTTCACCACTTTTCCAAACCCCTTGTTGGTAATCAAACCCTTGACATGAAATGAAATAGAATGGAGAATGATGAATAAACAAACAATGATGTTGCAACTCACCAAACCCTTGTAGTAGGATGTTGCCAACATGTAAATGATGGCTCCAATGGATGTGGACTTGAATTCTACTTTGATGTTGATGGATCTTGAATCCAATGCTTACAAATCCTACACTACAATTGTTAACTCTAAAACAACATGATGCAAGCAATCTTTGACATGATGAATGACACTTGAAGGATCTCTTGAATGCTTGATAATCCACCCCTGAAATTCCTTGAATGTTTTTATGAATTGCTCAAATGCTCTTGTGAACTATATGCATGAATGCTTGTAAAATTTTGTAAGTATGAAAATGAGGGGAAGAAGCTTGTATTTATACTCAATTAAGTAATAATTCCCAAAATTACAACACTACAAGCCAACCTTAGATCTTGGAGAATAAAAACCTGCCATAATTTTGAATTAACTTTGAATTTTGAGTTAAAGGGGACTCATTTTCCACCTTGGGTGAATGGGTCCCACCTAAGGAGATTCGTTTTCCCATAATGGCGAATGAGTCCCACCTTAGGTATTTAAGGTGGGTTTTAGGATTTTGATATTTTAAATGATATTTATCAGGATTATTCTCAAAAATAAACATAAGGCTTGTAAATGCAAAATGGGTCCAATTAAAGCATAATAAATTCCAATTATTAATGAAAAACCTAGAAAAGTGTGAAAGTGTGTTACAAAACTTTACAAGACTTTGAAACAAGGCTTGGTAAATGATGAAAATAGGTTATTTTATTAACAAGACCCTAGAAAAGTGTGAAAGTGTGTTTCAACACTTTACAACACTTAGGTAAGGTACCATTTGAATCCTTTTAGTTCACAAGGACCCAAGACCTTTATTTATGTGAATGTGTTATCCACATTACAGGTATATGTGCAGGATCATGATGGGCCAAAAAGTGGTGATATGATGGGTATGTGTAGGGTATGTGGCTAACGACTTTTCTTTAACCCAAAATTGATGAAATGAAAAGGGTTTTTAAAGGAGATTCTCAGGTTTCCACCAATATAAATTATGCTTTACTTTGAATTTAATAAATAATTATTATTCATTTTCTATTTGAATAATGACTAAAGTCCTGATTGATAGGATGATTGAAAAACATCTATAGCTTTCAAACGATATCACATTTTTTGAATCCAAAACATGTGTCACATTCTATGCTTCGTATACTATAGGATTAAGGAAAAAAAATGAATTTCTTGAAGTTTTGACTGAGTGAAGGTAGTTAGACATAGTTGTTTTTCTATTTTCTAAAAGTTGTAGTATAAAAAACATAATTAATTATTTACTTGGGAAAAAATTACAACAAAATATGCATCACATCTAGAAATGAGTTATCTACTTATATTATCTAAAATATTATCATTTTATTGTGGTTAGGGTTGTTAGATAGGCACCTACTTATTTTTTCCCTGAAATTTAAGTACTACTGTATTGAAATTTCAAATTTTCACCAAATAGATTTTTTTTTAATAAACCTGGTAGTTTAGAAACTACATTCAATTTGCTACATATTCTATTCTTACATATTTTTGAAATAATATGGATAACTTATTCAAATTTTTACGTCAAGTTGCCTAACTTTGATTTTTCTAAATTTTTTACCACTTAAGTGCCTGTTTTTTCCATGATGATCCTGCACATACCCTTACAATACTAAATAAAGGAAACATTAAGCAAAAATCCATAAGAAGGACCCAAAAAAGTTTGAAAAATGTCAAAGGACCCTTTTTTTGACACTACACAAAATACAAAATTGTAATTAAGTTAAACAAGAGTAATTGAGTGTAGTGTTGGAAAATGTACTCCTTTACATTCTCACACTATGTTTGGGTTTGTTAAATAACTAGACTTAATTAATCCTCTAATTGGCCCAATTATGCATCTACAAACCTAATTAATTAAAAATTTTGAAAGGTGAATCAATATTTAGTTAATGCAATTATCATTTTTAACACCCTAAAATGAATAGGTACTAGCAATTTAGGTCAAGACCCATTTTCCCTTTGGTGAATGGGTCCCATTTAGTTGCTAAATTCAAAAAATTAACATGTTTTTGGATGCCTTTTTATGATACCAAATTAAATTTCAAATGTTGACTTGTAATGTTTCATTTTTGCGAAATTTGAAAATTGTCTATAAATACAAGGTCTTTTTATGAATTCAAATCTATCTAGTAAGATGTAAAATTTATAAGAGCTAATATTATTGTCAAAGGTTTTCAAGAGCATATTTATCAATTATTTATTAGAGCATTCAATATCTCAAGCATCATGTCAAATTTATTTGCATCTATGCATGTTTTTGGTGCTAACATTGTGATGTAGGTTTCAAGCATTCAAGTCAAGATTCAAGCATCAAAATTGTATCATCAATCATGCCATCTCATCCAAAATCAAGACCTTGGAGAGATGTGTTAAGTTTCATTCCTTCAAGGTTTCCACTCAATGGTTTGGTGAGTTACAAAAAACAAGTGTCCATCATTCCTTTCATTCATGTTTCATTTCATTTCAAGGTTTAATTACCAAAGCAGGGTTTGATGAAGGTAAACCCACATTCACCAGAAAAGAAAATTTTTCCCTCTTGTGTGTTTTTTAGATCTTAGGTTGAAGAGAGATTTAAGATCTATCAAAAGAGAAAAATTGAAAAAAATTTCAAAGTTACAAAGTTGTCAACATTATCATCAAGCCACGAAAACTCACTTTCAAAATTTTATTCTGAATTTCTGACTATGAAATCTAAACAAATTGAGAGTGCAGACCTAGGAGTAGAGGATTGTAAAAGCATATTTTGAACTACTTTAGCAAGAACCATTTTCCATTGGGTGAATGAGTTCCAAGAGGACACTCAACACAAGATTTTTTTCACTCGTGCATAAAATCATTACTTTCTTAGATCTATTGAAACTTTTTGGATTCTATCAAATTAAGGTTTATATTATATTTTTCATGTGTTAAATTTCATAATTTCATTCATTTGATAGTTTTTATTTATCTCCAAAAATTGCATTCAAGGTTTATTTTATTCATCCTAAGTCATAAGGAAAATAAAAAGATATCAAGATTGACTAACCTAAGGGTTGAAAGTCAATCTTTCCCTATGGGATCTCTTTTTCCTAATGAAATAAGGAGGGAAAATGTAGGTGCATACCCCCATTCAAAACCTATCACCTCACACTTTCCCCCATTTTATTTTGGTTAACCTGACATTATACATCTAAAATTCTAAAATTGGAGTCCATTCAAACCCTAGATCTAGGATTTGCAATAGTTTGCATTACATTGCATTAGTTTGAATCTCATTTAGGGTTGTTAAAATTGCATTATTTTGCATATAATTTATGGTTTTATGTTTGTATTTTCAATCCTTTAAAATCTAAAATATTCAAAAAATTGCATGTATATTACATTGATTTTACATAGTACTTGCATATATTATACTTTTCATTATTCACATTCACAAATTAAGTCAAAATTTCATTTCAAAAAGTGTCATATTGTTCATCATTTTTCATTAAATTCACTTGCATTTAGACATCAAAATCAAGAAAATTAAATCATTGAAACCATAGTTTATAGTTTGAAACAGGAAACCCTAGTACTAAACGTTAGAATCAGATTTAAATTTTTGCAACCCCTAACCTAGGACCCATTTTCCCTAGGGTGAATCAATCCCTATATAGGTGCTATTTCAATTTTTTGGGCAATGATTTTTCTCTATTTAATTCATTCTGATCTATTGTTAAATCTAGTTTTTAGTTTCAGAAATTAAAAAAATATCTATTATTATTTGCATTAGGTTTAATTGGTGAAATTGAGTGCATTGTTTGAAAATAAAAATTAGCATTCAAAGACATAATTTTTTTGGTTTTTTTATAGCATAATCAGTAAATTATCTTGTTTAAAATCTAAAAATTTCTCTCTTTCTACATAATTGCATTGCACTTTATATTCTAGGGTGTTTTATTGCATTTATCTAGTCCCTATTCTCCATTTTGGGTGCACTTAGGCTTGGTGAAACTTGTATGAGCTTCACAACCTAGCATCCTATTACCAATACTATAGTAAGATGTAGTTTGAGACTCATGTCATCCCACACTACTACACTCATTATGGATCTTGAGTTTTCCAACTCTTTTCACTCAATGTTGATACTAGTCAACCCACTCTAGACCATAGCTTTGATACCTCATTTCCCATGACCATCCTACCCACAACCAATGTGACTGATGCTGAAATAATGGTTGCTAAGTACCCTTAAGAAGAACTAAAATAAATGGATGAAGATTTAGAGAAGCTGCAAAAATTTGTGAGTTTTGAATACATTGTTGGTACTGTAATTCCTTTCATAGACCACATTAGGAAAATGCTTGATAATGAAGGTGTAGTGTCAAAAAATGGATCATTTGACATTTTTCACACTCATTTGGGTCATCCTTGTGGATTTTGGCTTAATTTTTCCTTGAATTAGTGTTGTAATGTGGATAACACATTCACATTAGGTCTTGGGCCCTTGTGAACTAATGGAATTTAATGGTACATTGCAAAAGTGTTGTGAAGTGTTGTAACACACTTTCACACTTTTCTAGGGTTTTATCAACCTAAACATAATTTTTTCATCATAATTAATCTTAAGTAACATTGTCTTATTTGGAGTGTTGTAAAGTTCTATGACACACTTTCACATTCATCTAGGATTTTCATTAATAATTGGGCTTTCTTATGCTTTTTAATTGGCCCCATTTTGTATCCACAAGCCTCCTTTATTGCATCTTTTTGAGGATAATCCCGACACCAATTAATAACAATCATAATTCAGGTGATCTTGGCTTGTGTGGCCCAGATTTAGTGTATGGGACTCATTTTCCACCTTGGGCGAATGAGTCCCACCTAGGTCATTTTGGCCCTGATGCAGGTTTTACACATTTCTACACTTTTGATTTTTGGTCCTATACATTATGTGTAATGGGACTCATTCACCAATTTGGGAGAATGAGTCCTATGTGACAAAAATTCAAATTTAAATCAAATTTTTGATAGGATTTTATTCTCCTAGATCTAATGTCAACTTGTAGTGTTGTAATTTATAGAATTCTTGCATAATTAAGTATAAATACAAGTTTCTTTCACTCATTTTCATCCCAAGCATTCAAGTATTCATGTCCTAGAATTCAATAGTTCACAAGAGAATTCAAGGTATTTCAAGGGAAGATTATCAAGCATTCTAGAGAATTCTCCAAGTGTATTTCATCATGTCAAAAATTATTTGCATCATGTTGTTCTAGATCTAACAATTGTGGTGTAGGGAATTGTGATTCAAGCAAGCATTGCATTCAAGATTGTGTTGCCAAAAAGTGGATACTTGGATTGATATGGGAATAATTGATGACAAATTGGACTTAATGTGGACCTTATTTTAGTGTTGTGAAGTGTATTTAATCACACTTTCACATTGAAATTTGTGTTCCAAGCCCTAATTGACCTTCACATCATCATTAATAGGCCCCTATGGCCCCATATTATGCATTCCAAGACATAATTTGATCAAATACCTAATGAAATCAACATAAGAACTGAAATTCCACATTCTACAATATTCCAACTGTCAAAAGGACCCCTCTAGGACTAAGTGCCCATCTGGGCGAATGAGTCCCTTCCAGGTGGGACTAAGTCACCCAATAGGGTGACTTAGTCCAATTTGGCCTATTTTTGAGGTTTGAGTGGGAAAAATTGGAATTTAAGTTTATTTTTCCTTCATGTTGGCCTTAGGGATCAAATTAATGGGAAAATAATGTGAATTGCCTATAAAATCAAGTCTCTAAACCCTAATTCATAACTCATCTTAACTCATCATCATTCATCATGTTCTCACATCAAGCAAGCTAGGGTTTTCACATTCTAAGTCATCAAGATAGCTTTCAAGGACATTCAAGGGAAGATTCTTCATCTTTTGATACAAAAATTCAAGATCAATCATCATGGAAAGGTATTAACTCCATTTTTTCATGCTTCATTACATTCTTTCTTCATTTTGGTTTAATTAGCTAAAAAGGGGTTTGACCAAGGCAAACCCCCATGCCCTAACATTCACCATTTCATTTTCTTCCCTTGTGTGTTTGCAGATTTGGGAACTTTAAGGGTTTGGAAATCATTAAAGATAAAGTGGAAAATTTTTTGAATACATCTCCTTGTTGACCAAGCCACAATATAAAAAAAAAATCACTTTCAAGCCCAAAAATTAGAGTTTCAAAAGCAGACACCTGTGAGGAACCGAAGTGAAAATCGAGGGCTTTCATTTCCACTTTCGAATTTTTAGAAATTAAGAAGTGGACTAAGTTGCCAACAGTGGAAACTTAGTCCCATTGAACCTATTTTTTGGAGATTTTTGCACATTCAGACATCCATTTCGTCGAAACGGGCTTCAAAGATTTTTTTCAAAATATGGGACTAAGTTGCCCAGGTTGGCACAAGTTTCCCATTCAACTTTTGCATCAATTTTTTCAGGATTCCAAACCTTCATTCTATCCTTTTTTAGCCTCTAGGTGTACACATTCTATATCATAACTTTTGGTCTAGTTTTGTTTGCATTTCTAGGTCATTTATCACATGTTTGCATATCACAATGTGCTTTCAAACAACTTGCATTTCAATAGTTTTGCTTTAATAATCAATATCTTTTATAATTTTATTATATTAGACATCATACTTAGGCATATTACACCCCTCATTACATTATTCTTGAGTGTAGGCATTAGCCTTTTGGGCCCGTTTCTCTCCTTTTAGGTGAAAAACCTAGAAGAGTTAGAGAACCCTTGGGTAACCAAAATCAGTGTCCACATTTTGGTGAACCCAAATTTTAGAATATTTTCTTTTCTGCTTTGGATTCCATCACTCTCCTATAATTAGCTTGCATTCCATATTGCATTAGTTAAGTTGTATTCTAGGGTTTCAAATTTTGTATTAGTGAAAGTGCATATAGGTTGTATTTTTTTGCATCTTAAATCATTGAAAATATTGATATTTTGCATTTTCATATTAGGTCAGCATCATATAGTACAAAGACCATCAAAATACATTGGAAAAATCTCAAAAAAATCTCTATTGGTACTAATTCACCACCTTGGGTGACTTAGCCCCTGTTCCACCCTGAAACTACCTTTTATAGAGATGAAAACCCTATTTTTTAGCTTATGTTTGCTGCCCTTACCTATTTGTATCAGTTAGTTGAGTTTCTATAACATGCATTTCATCAAATATAGCTTAATTTATCTCATTTGAAGCATTTCTTAATTTCAAACTTGCATTCTCATATTGTTACATAGCATAATCAGTCAATTATCATCCTTAAAATCTGAAAAAAATTGCATTCCTCTTTTGCACATTTTCTTTAGCATGGTTACATCATGTTTTCATTACAAAACTCTATAGTTCTCATACTTCATGTTCCATTTTTAAATCTCATTGTGTTTTGTAAGAAATTTTTGTTAAGTTCATATGAATATGAGGTCCTTTCCCGTCTCTTTTTGTTGGTCATTGATCCCTCTCCTAGTATTCCTTCTGCGAGAGAGGTTAGTCTAGTGAAAGAAACCTTGGATAATCATAAAAATCACATTTATTCTTCTCCTATTATCTCTCACACTTGTGAAGAAGATTTTATAGTGCTAGAAGAACCAATTGATGAGATTTTTGACAACCTGAGTTGTTTCTCTCCTCTTACCTCCCCTATTAGACAAACCATTACTAAAAAAGAGGACATAACCATAAGAAACGAACATAATGCAACAAGAGACCATTGAAACCTACCCATTTTCATCTCCTAAAATCTTCTCCTCTTGTGATAGTGATGAGGATATGTTAGTGTTAGATAAGAAAACTTTTAAGATCTATGATTTCCCTCTTTATGATCCTTCCCCTACCTCTCATATTTTGGAAGACATTAGGGAACAAAGGAATGAAGTTGTAGATGACCATGGTAATCATATTTGTAAGGGAGATTATTTGATGTTAGAAAACACAACTAATGAGAGTCATGAGAATCTTAGTTGTCCCCTTTCACCTAAGAAAATCCTTACTGAGAAAAAAAATTCAACCATTGATCATTCCCCTACATGCAATGAATTTATTTTAGAGGAACCAATTTATGAATGTCAAGAAAATTTGATTAGTAGTTCTCCTAAAAAATATCCTCCTAGGGAGAAGATCATAGTTATAGCAAATGGAAACCATAGTAATGTGTCTTCCTCAGATAAACAAGTTATTCTAGATTTCCCTTTATTAGAGATACATCAAATCAAGACCACTAAGGTTATGAATGCATAATTTTCCATTAGATCCCCCTCGATCAATGGACCTCATACATACCCCATGGGACATCCTAAGAACCCTATAATTCTCTACCCACCTTCACACAAACAATAAAATCCATGACAACTTGAACTCATCCTTTACCCACCGTCACATAAACCTCCACCTAAACCCGAGTTTACCCTTTATCCACCTCAGCATGATGTTGTTTCTCACACACACTACACTAGAAAAAACATGTGACCACAACAACCCACTCCAACATCATTACCTTTTCCTAATCCAATCTTGCCTAGTCCTCCTCAATTAACTCCTAGGGAGTATGATCTTGTTGATCAACTTAAAAATACTCCCACAAAGATATCCCTTTGGTACCTTCTTCAAAATTCACCTACCTATCACACTATGCTCCAAACGACCTTACAACAAATTCCTATCTCTTCTAATGTGCAACTGACTAACATAGCCATCCTCATTCAAGGATTGAATACTAACATTGTTTTCCACCAAAGAGAACTCCTCCCTTGGGAAGTGCAAAAAAAAATTATGCTTTCATGATCATAGCTAAACACCATACGACAGGGACAAAGTGAATCCTTCTTGAAAATGGATCCACTCTTAATGTGTATAGTGTAAACCTCTTGGATAGGCTTCGTGTGGATAGATCAAATATTCAACCTGATTCTTTATCTATTGAGGGCTTTGAAAATGAAGAAAAGAAACTACTCAGTGTGATCACTTTACCTATTACAGTTGGAGTAGTCACATTGAACACCCAAATCCATGTCATGCCCCATAATCTTTCATATAATTTTCTTTTAGGAAGACCATGGATTCATGAGATGAATGTAGTGCCTTCAACTCTTCATCGTAAAATGAAATATGTTTACAATAACATGTTCTACACAATTGACGTTGATCATGAGCCTTCTAGTGTCTTGCAACTTGAGAAAAACAAAGAAAAACCCTTGAACACCTAAATCCCAACCACACAAGTGGAACCTGTGCAACAAAAAGCAAAAACATAACATATTGAACAAGTCACAATGCTATTAGACGAGGATTGGGGTTTCTTAGATTTCACACCAACACTCATGGAAGAATACAAGATTACAACAAAAGACTCTGACAAATTCATGACAATTCCAAACTCGGAAAACCCTTCAAAAGCATCCACCTCAACCACTTTAGACCAAAACATAACGAATTATACAATGAACAACCACTCGATTCCAAAGCAATCAAAAATATTTATGGAAAAGGTTATGAACTTATGAAACAACTTGGATATAGTGGAAAAGGATGTGGTGCTAGATAACAATGTATTTGTGTCCCCATCGATCCTAACACACAAGAAACAACTCATGGTCTTGGCTATTTTCCTTTGATAAAAATCGCCAAAACTTCACTCAACATCAACACTCTAAAAAAAAATTATCCTAAACCAACCTTAATAATCGTACATCCTGAACTCATTGACACTAGTGGTCTTGCAAGTTCTCCTTTCCAAAACATGAAACCAAAAAGGAACTCTTTGCTTAATTTCAATGTCATCTTACAAAACACTAATGATTTGAATTTGTTAGATTTTACACCCTCCTGTAAAGGAGAGCCCAAAATATCACAATCTAAACAGTCTTGTGTAGATATAACATCTTGTACATCTTAGCCAGAAGTATCTTTGTCAAAAACTATAGACCACCTTCTACCACTGATCAAGAATGTATCTTGTTGAGACTCCTCCAAGATCAGTTGATAACCCTTCCTTTAAGAATTCAAAGGAAATTCTATTACAAGATTTCATTTTGTGCATATCACAGAGTTCTATGTCATTCTACTAATGAATGTAAGGTTTTGAGTTGTAAAATCCAACATCTTAAGGAGTTTGGAGTTCTTCCTTCTGTGGGGGAACCTAATTCCTCTAATTGGTGCTGATTTTCACTCTAGCATGCATCTCATCACTCATTTTGGCTCACCATTGTCCTGTACTAAGTGGGGGCAAGGGGTTGGATAGCCTTGTCCTTGTATGTCACTTGTCATTGTCTCTTTGGGCTAGTCGTTAACCTTTCATGAACACATATGAGAAAGCTTGGGATATGGATGACATACCTTCAGTTGGCTTGCATGTGACATACTACCTTTTTAATGGCATAGCTTATGGGAAACATATGACTTGGCATAGCGGTATGTGCAAGACCATCATGGAAAAAATAGGTCGTTAAGTGGCAAAAAATTTAGAAAAATTAAATTTATGCTACTTGACATAAAAATTTGAATAATTTATCTATATTATTTCAAAAATATGTAAGAATAGAATCTCTAGCAAATTGAATGAAGTTTCTAAACTACTAGGTTTAATTTTTTTTTTTTAAATCTATTTGGTGAAAAATTGAAATTTCAATGTAGTGGTACTTAAATTTTAGGGAAAAGATAAGTAGGTGTTTGTCTGACCACCCTAACCATAATAAAATGATACTTTTTTTTTATAATATTTTAGATATAAGTAGAGGACTCATGTCCCAATGTGATGCATATTTTTTGTAATATTTTTCCAAGTAAATAATTAATTATGAATTTGTTATTACAACTTTTAAGAAATATAATAACTTGTATGTCTAACCATATTAACTTGGTCAAAACTTCATGAAATTCAATTTTTTTTAATCCTATAGTATGTGAAGCATGTAGAATGTGACGCATGTTTCATATTCAAAAAATGTGATACCATTTGAAAGCTATCGATGCTTTTTAATCAACCTATCAATCAGGACTTTAGTCATAATTCAAATAGAAAATGAATAATAATTATTTATTAAATTCAAAGTAAAGTATAATTTATACTGGTGGAAAGCTGAGAATCTCCTTTAAAAACCCTTTTCGTTTCATCATTTTTGGGTTAAAAAAAAGTTGTCAGCCACATACCCTACACATACCCATCATATTGCCACTTTTTGGCCCATCATGATCCTGCACATACCTATAGGGATTTCTGAGTAAGCTCTCATGTTCTCCTTCTACTTTAAAGTAATTTCTCATAGTACTATTGTTCACAACTGCTTTAAAGTGGGGGCATACATTGACACTCACATTTCATTGTGTGATTTCTTTCTTCTTGTAATGTGTCCTATTCCTGGTGATGTTATTTGGCTTGATTCCCTCCAAGAGTGTGATACTTCTTTGACACATCCTTTCCTGGAGATGTTAAGCATGATGTTCCTTAAGATGAGACCTTGCACGAATTAAGAAAAATCCCTTTGAACATTCCTTGCACTATTTTTTCATAGCCACCTTGCATAACACAACTTGTGTGCCTATGGTACCATCCTATTTTTCTACAAGTGTCAAGCATACAAAGTTTTTCTTTCATAGAGCTCAAAAATCATTGTGGTTCCTTATTAAACAATTATTAGGAGGTATAACTTTGGTATGGTTTGAGCGGGACTCCCATTCTGAGGAATGAATTTTCCCCATAGCCACCTGTGTGTATGTGAGCACACATTGGTCATATGTGTCTCACCTTTTAGGTCTTTCTCACCCTGCAAACAACTAGATGTTTTGTGGCCCCAGAGTGAGTATACTTTTGGGCTTTCTCACCTAGCGGATAGCCAAGAGTTTCATCACCCCAGAGTGAGTATGCATTTTATTTCTGAAAAAAATAGCCTAGATCCAATCCACAATGTGTTGGAAAAATGGTTGAAGCTTGGTCCACCGCATTTTAATTTCCTTCTAGTTCTTTCCATTGCATGATTGCATATCTTGTCTTGCTACAAATAATTCACCTTGTGTGTGTCCCTTTATGCTTATGCTGGCTTGACTTAGGATCTTGGATCCTGGGGGCTTGTGCAACCTCCTTGATCTTTGTCATTCTTTGTCATTTGCATTGGTATGATTGGAATCCTCTTGAATGTCTCCTTTAGTGTGAGTTTGAAGCAAATTTCACCCTCTCACTAAAGTGGGGGCTTCATGTGTCACCAAAAAGTGTATACTTTTCTTGATATGGGAATAATTGATGGCAAATTGGACTTACTGTGGACCTTATTTTAGTGTTGTAAAGTGTATTTAATCACACTTTCACATTGAAATTTGTGTTCCAAGCCCTAATTGACCTTCACATCATCATTAATAGGCCCCCATGGCCCCATATTGTGCATTCCAAGGTATAATTTGATCTAATACCCAATGAAATCAACATAAGAATTGAGATTATTCTGAAGACTCTGGATTAGATGTTGCTAGTTTTTTGGTTTGTTCTTCGGCTAGCTCTTTGGTTGTCCTTCATGGCTTCTTTGGTTGTCCTATAATGGCTTTTTTGGCTGGCTGCTATGTTTTCTAGTTTTTTCTTTAATTGCATCTTGTTTAATTCGTTGGACTTTTTTGTCCTTTCCTTTTTTATGTTGTAAATTTTGTGGTTTCGGGTCCCTGTAAAACCCATTTTTTCCTCTATCAAAAACATAAGAATTGAAATTCCTCATTCCCCAAAATTCTAGCTATCAAAAGGGCCCCTCTAGGACAAAGTCACCTATCTAGGTGAATGAGTCCCTGCTAGGTGGGACTAAGTCATCCATCATGGTGACCTAGTCCAATTTGGCTTATTTTTGAGGTTTGAGTGAGAAAAATTGGAATTTAAGTTTATTTTTCCTTCATGTCGGCCTTAGGGATCAAAATATTAGGAAAATAAGGTGAATTTCATATAAAAGCAAGTCTCTAATCCCTAACTCATAACTCATCTTAACTCATCATCATTTCATTCATCATTCTTCATGTTTTGAAGTCAAGCAAGCTAGGGTGTTCACATTATAAGTCATCAAGATAGCTTTCAAGTAAGTTCAAGGGAGTATTCTTCATCTTTTGCTATAGAAATTCAATATCAATCATCATGGAAATGTATTAACTCCATTGTTTCATGCTTCATTACATTCTTTCTTAATTTTGGTTTAATTACCTAAAAAGGGGTTTGACCAAGGAAAACCCCCATGCGCTAACATTCACCATTTCTTTTTATTTCCTTACGTGTTTACAAATTTAGGCACTTTAAGGGTTTGGAAATCATTAAAGATCAAGTGGAAAAGTTGTTGAAGACATATCCTTGTTGAAAAAGCCAAAATATCAACAAAATTCACTTTTAGACCCAAAAATCAAAGTTTCAGAAGCAAACACTTATCAAGAACTGAAGTGTAGATCGAGGGCTTCCATTTCCAATTTCAAATTTTTAGAAATTTAGAAGTGGACTAAGTCACCAACTATGGCAACTTAGTCCCACTAAACCTTTTTTTTAGAGATTTTTGCAAACTCAGACACCCATTTGGATGAAACAGGCTTCAAACCACTTTTTCCAAATCTGGGACTAATTCACCTAGATTGGCACAAGTGTCCCAATCGGCTTTTGTATCAATTTTGTCAAGATTCTAGACCTTCATTAATTCCTTTTTTAGCCTCCATGTGCACACATTCTGTATCATAACTTTCTATCTAGTTTTGTTTGCATTTCTAGGTCATTTATCACATCTTTGCATATCACAATGTATTTTCAAAAAACTTACATTTCAATAGATTTGTTTTAATAATCAATCTATTTTTATATTTTATTACATTAAACATCATAGTTATGCATATTTGTTTAAATTATTGCCTCAATATCACAGGCTGAAACCTCTGAGAAAGCATGATCGTTGTGACATTCTTGTTGTCTGGTCGACTGGCAATTTCATAACCTTGTGTTTTGCTCATGTTACGGAGACAAATTTCATGTCTTGCCAAATGGACCTATCGATATGACATGGAGACTTGGTGAGATCTCTTACCAATATGGAATGTCTCAACGACATAAGGGTTTGTTATCAGGTGCCTAGCGTATGTCGGGGTGACCTATGGCGACTGTATACAATCGAAGTAACTCGAGGGTCTCAGTGAGAGGTCTTGGTGATATGTGAAGTCTTGCCGATATTGCTCATGGTCATTAGTGTAACTCATGTGTTTCAAGATGAAGTCTTGGTGACTTGGAAAGTCTCACCGACAGTGTTGCTTTCAGGTCATTAGTGTGACATAAGGGTTCGATATGAAGTCTCGGTGATAGGGTGATGCCTTGCTGATAGCGAAGGGTTTGGTAAGACTTTGAGCGACAATCGGTGTCAGAGAGACCCTTGGCCAAAAGGTTTGTTTCAGAGTGATGTCTCAGCGATAGTTGAAGTCTTGCCGATAGCTTTCACTTGGAGTCATTGGGGTAACTTGGAAGTCTCGGCAAGAAGTCTTGCCGACAGAGGAAACTCTCACTGATAGGCTGTGATGTCTTGGCGAAAGACCAATGTCTTGCCAACTCGGTATGACATGGTGTGCTCGGTGTGATGTCTTGGAAAAAGATGAATGTCTTTCTGACTGTGGAGCACTTAAGTGTGACTTGAAGGCATCAGTATGATGTCTTTACGAAGAGTGATTGTCTTTCCAATGGGGAACCTGATGTCGGTATGACCTCTTACCAAAAGCGATAAGTCTTGCCAACTGTTGTTTGGTGTTTAGTATGACTTGAAGGCTCAGTGTAACCTATTGGTGATAGCGGTATGTCTTACCTACTGGGATGTTTTGACATAACATGAAGAGCTCGTTATGAAGTCTTGGCGAAGAGCGATAGTCTTGCTGATGGGATTGCTGATGTCGGTGTGACTCTGGAGCCTCGGTATGATGTATCATCAAACAACGATGATTTTGGTGATAGTGATACAAGAGGTGATCATCAGTATGAGGTCTTGGTGACATGGCGAAGTCTTAGCAATAGCTTTCTGGACTCAGTGTAACTTCTTGCCGATGGGGACAACTATTGGCGATATCAAATTCTAGTTGTGTTGGCATTGGGGAGACATGGTTAGTGTCTCACCGACATGCCAACAAAGGTTGAACACCCTTGACCATTTGGAAGACTATCCGATGTGGTGCAATTTGGACCAATCAGAGAAAGCAAGATGTGAACCATTTGTTGAATTGTTTTTGTGTGGAAGTTGGAAAACTAAAACACGAGGAAGTGGAAACATCTAATGATGCTAGGATGGATGATTCATTAGTTTTGATCTGATAGTTGGAAAAGAATGATTTCATAGTGTTTGCAGAGAATGAATGTATATACATATGCATTGGACGTTTTGAAGTAGAGTGTGCTGGTATGAGTACAGAAAGAGCCAAAGAGAAGAAGAGAGAGAGCTGAGTGGCTGACCGAAAGGTCGAGGCCATGAAGCCGAAGCAAAGGCAGGGTTATGCTATCGAACTCTCTCCTGTGTACTAAGTGATCAATTGCTACCAATTGTATCCAGAATGAACAAGATGTAATCTCTGAAAAGGCTATGAGCCTGAAATTGTATTGTAACCATTTGTTGCTGAATAATACAATGGCTCGATCTTTGGAGTGTTTTATCTGAAAGAATTTTCCCCATGTAAATCTTTGTGTTATGTTGTTTGTCTCATCCTTCATGTCTGTATTGGTTCTGTTAGAGAATTTTTTAATTCATGTTGTTGAATTTACATGTGTATTTCTTAGAAGGATCAATGTAGGAAATAATATGTGTCTATTTCTGCTTTAGGACATAGTTATATGTGTCTTTGAGGCAACCTAATCGAAATGAAAGTTACCGAAGGCACTACTATTCTTAGAGATTTCTCTGAGATGCACAAATATTTCCTTACAAGTGGTATTAAAGCCTTCTTCTAGCTGTTGGTTATGGATATTTCTCCTATGAGGATTTCTTAGCTTGATGGGCTAGAAGAAATCTAGAGGAATGGAATGATGTATTGATTCTTTGATGAGTGGAAGTCTTATGGTATTCTGAGATAGCATGTAGCTTGAAGGATGGTCAAGATGGAAAATGGAGTTGGTCATGACGTGATCTGTGTCTCCTGGCTGGTAACAGTATAACCTTGGAGTATGAGGTGGATTTCTTTGCTCTGTGGCTATGTAGTAGTAAAGCTTTCATATTGGGCGTCTGTGTGTTAGGCTTCTGGGTGATATGGAGAATCCTAGGTTGTTTCTCAGCCATGGAAGAGAGTGCTTATGCTAGGTAGTGGTTCCTGGTGTTGGAAGGCACTGTTTCCTGTTAACCTTGAATGCTTGAAGGCTATGGAGTTAATCATTAGATGATTTGCAAGCTTCTTAAATAGCCTTTCTCTCTTTCATGGATTCATGTACGTGGTGGTGGCTTTAGAGTTGGTCTGAAAGGGGCCTGGATTCTCCTGAACTGCTTGTTTATTTCTAAGGATGATTTGTACTTGCATGGCTCTGTGGTTTTGCAGGTTTTACACGATTAAGCAAAACTTGTGATCATGTGGAGTTGTTGTTAAGCTATTGTCTAGACACTAGCCTTTTGGGGTGTTGTTGGATGAGATAGTTGTAGGTCTGCATGCATGCTTGGTGCATGGCTTGAGGAGGTATGATTTCTTCTCTGCATGGGAGTGTTGGTACGTGGTTTTTAACTCAGCATTCTTGTGGGTTTCTTGACTATGGTGCTCATTGTGGACATGATTGGAAAATCAGATTTGGCATGATATGGTGTTTGAGTCATATTGTCTATGTGGTTATTCTCTTTGAGATCTCAGTTTTTCATTTCCAATGCGATGATGGGTTTGCACATTTTTGTTGAATGGATCTACAGGTTGTGCAATGTTGTGGGCTGTCTTTACCTATATGTTTGCTATGAGACAACTTGGAAGTGGGTTGTCTATATCCACAAGGTTAATTCATTGTTGGTACAAACTTGTTAGTTGGCCTTTTCTATGGTCACTTGTGCATTGGTATGGTGCTTTGAGATGAGAGGATGGATACTATTGAGTACCTGAATAGTCGATTATGGGAACCTGTAGCAGGTGGTCATGATGCTTGGAGAGCTCGGGTGTCACGTTTCAGTGGGAGCTCTAGCAGTGACTATGGATTCATCACATGGTGGTGACTAGTCTTCTTTAGTGTTGTAGATGTTTCTTGGGAGAGCTCTTAGATCACGTTGCTACAGAAGGGTTCTTTCGCATTTGCATGGACATTACTTGAAGATGTGCAACATCTTGGATCCATGGAGGACTCTTGGAGTCCTTTGCTAAGGTGTTGGTGGTGTTTGACAGGTGATGTTGTTTTTAAAGTCTATTTGCTTTATGTCATGGTATACTCTTGTTTTTGCACTGGAGTTTTGGCATTGTGCATTGTACTTGAGACAATGGTGAATTCACTTGGAGCATGGGATCTCCTATGGAGATGTGTAGATCATGGTGTCATGATAAGTTCCTGATTCAGATGATTGGAACTTTGACAGTGGTCTAGTAATTCTTTGTGTATTGAGTGCTTTGATTATTTGCTTGATACTTCATGATGATTGCAGTAATGTAGTTGAAGTTTAATAGCATGAGATGATTGGTTGCTAGTACTCATGGATACATGAAGAATAAGGTGAGGCTATTTTTCTCTTATGAGAGAAGTATTGTTGCTTGTTACTCTTGTTAAATTTTTTTCAGTAGAAAGTCTGAGAAGCCTACACCTTGGTTGAACGTGAGTTCAATAAGAGACCTATGAGGAGATTTCTCTTGGATTAGTCATGATGACTTGCATATCTTGTAAGGAGTATTCTCGTTCCCATTCTTGGTCTACTCGGCAGTTTATCTGAAAGGTATTTGGCCCATCATATTTTTCATATGTTTTTTATTAAGTTCACTTTCATGATATGGATCTTGAATCGTTGTCTAATGGTTATGGAGGATTCATAGTGGACGTTGTATAGTTTTTTTTTATCTCCTTGTTGCTAATGAGTATTGATAGGAGATGTTGTATGGGCTGATTTCCTAAAATGGGGAATGAAGTAGCTTGATTTTATTTTGAGATGAGAAGGAGATCTTTCTTGACACAGTTGGCTATTAGAAGTGTATGTAGGAGGGTGTTCTACAGGAATATGATGTGAAAAGTTTCTCTCTGTGGCTGTCAAGGTTTGTGGTAAGAGAAATGGTTCTTGTAGTAGTTTGTTGTAGATTGTGCATATCATTGTGGATATTGCCTTGGTACTACATGGTTACATTTTCTATTTGTTGTTATTGGTAGACTTGTGATGCCCTTGATCTTTTGGATTTGGATTACTTGGGCAGTGGGAGTTCCTGTTGTGTTTTGTCTTCTTAGACTAGTTGGCACTTGGAGCTTGTATTTGTTGTTAATAAGTTTCTTTTGAAGTGACATGAGTTTACTAATATTGATACCTTTGAGGTATGTGAGATTGGATGGAATAGCACAAGTTGTGGGTGCTATTTTTAGTCACGTGGGTTTATCAGTTGGATGGAAGCAGTCATTTTGATTGTTGTTCTAAATGGTGTTATTTATCTTGTTTCTAGAGAATAACTTCACTGGTGTGTTCTGTTTGAAGCTTTGAAGTTGATATTGCTTTTGTATAGTGTTTGAGCATAGTGAAGTGGTAGTAGTATCTCATTGATGATATCACCGGGATCTTTTGCTTGTGTTCGTTGGAATGGTGCTTATTCACCTTGGCTTGTATCTTCCTTCCACATGTGTCATGTTGCAAGATGATAGGATTGTTGCCTGAATGGTGGACATCTTGGATGTTGGAGCATGAGAGCATGTTTGAGGTCTATGCGGTTTCCTGGGAGGCTGTGATTGGTTGCATTTTGGTTGCTTTGTTAGACAGTGAGTTGCAGTTGGATGCCTGGTCTTTGTTGCAGATTGTTTGGTGGACTGTTATCTATGGAAACTTGTTGGTCAGGTGTCTTGAGTATTGCAGGGTCTGAACTGGTGCAACTAGGGTGATCCTAGTTTCTGGTTGCTTTGGAGGTGCCTATGTGATCTTCGTCAAGTGGGAGATTGTTGGAATTATTGCCTCAATCTCACAGGCTGAAACTTATGAGAAAGCATGGTCATTGTGACATTCTTGTTGTTTGGCCGACTGGGAGTTTAATAACCTTGTGATTTTCTCATGTCGCTGAGACAAAATTGATGTGTTGCCAAATGGACCTATCACTATGAAATGGAGACTCGGTGAGATCTCTTACCGATATGGAATGTCTCAGTGACAAAAGGGTTTGTTATCAGGTGCCTAGAGTATGTCGGGGTGACCTATGGTGACTGTCTACAATCTGAGTAACTCGAGGGTCTCAGTGAGAGGTCTTGGTGATATTTGAAGTCTTGTCGATATTGCTCATGGTCGTCAGTGTAACTCATGTGTTTCGAGATGAATTCTTGGGTACTTGGAAAGTCTCACCGAATTTCGAGTCATCGATGTGACATAAGGGTTCGATATGAAGTCTCAGCGACAGGGTGATGTCTTGCCGATAGCGAAGGGTTCGGTAAGACTCTGAGCAACAAGCAGTGTCAGAGAGACCCTTGGCTAAAAGGTTTGTTTCGGAGTGATGTCTCAGCCATTGCCGAAGTCTTGCTGATAGCTTTCACTTGGAGTAATTGAAGTAACTTGAAAGTCTCAGTAAGAAGTCTTACCAACAGAGGAAACTCTCGCCGATAGGTTGTGATGTCTTGGCAAAAGACCAATGTCTTGCCGACTCGATATGACATGGTGTGCTGGGTGTGATGTCTTGGCGAATGATGAATGTCTTGCCGAATGTCAGGCACTTCAATGTGACTTGAAGGCATCAGTATGATGCCTTGGCGAAGAGTGATTGTCTTGCCGATGGGGAACCTAATGTCAATATGACCTCTCAACAAAAGTGATAAGTCTTGCCAATTGTTGTTTGGTGTTTGGTATGACTTGAAGGCTTGGTGTAACCTCTTGGTGATAGCGGTATGTCTTACTGACTAGGATGTTTTGGTATAACATGAAGAGCTCGTTATGAAGTCTTGGCGAAGAGAAATAGTCTTGTCGATGGGATTGCCGAGGTCAGTGTGACTCTGGAGCCTCGGTATGATGTCTCATCGAACAACGATGGTCTTGGCGAGACGGTGAAGTCTTAGCGATAGCTTTCTGGATTCGGTGTAACCTCTTGCCCATGGGGACAACTCTTGGCAATATCGAATGTTGGTTGTATTGGCATTGGGGAGACATGGTTAGTGTATCACCGACATGCCAACACAGGTTGAATGCTCTTGACCATTTGGAAGACTGTCTGATGTGGTGCGATTTGGACCAATCAGAGAAAGCAGGATGTGAACCATTTTCTGAACTGTTTCTTTTGGAAGTTGGAAAACTAAAACACGAGGAAGTGGAAACATCTAATGATGTTGGGCTAGATGATTCAGTAGTTCTGATCCGACAGTTAGAAAAGAACGATTTCATAGAGTCTATAGAGAACTAATGTATATATGTATGCATTAGACATTCTGAAGTAGATTGTGTTGGTAAGAGTACAAAAAGAGTCAAAGAGAAGAAGAGAGAGAGTTGAGTGGCTGGTTGAAAGGCTGAGGCCATGAGGCCAAAGCAGAGGTAGGGTTATGTTGTCGAACTCTCTCCTATGTACAGAGTGATCAGTTGCTACTAGTTGTATCCAGAATGAACAAGATATCATCTCTGAAAAGGATACAAGCCTGAAATTGTATTGTAACCATTTGTTGTTGAATAATACAATGGCTTGATCTTTGGAGTGTGGGGTTTTTTATCCAAAAGGATTTTCCCCACATAAATCTTTGTGTTCTGTTGTTTGTCTCATCCTTCATGTCTGTATTGGTTTTGTTAGAGAATCTGTTAATGCATGTTGTTTAATTTACACGTGTTTTTCTCAGAAGGATCAATGTGGGAAATAAATTGTGTCTGTTTTCGCTTTAGGACATAATTATATGTGTCTTTGAGGAAACCTAATCGAAATGAAAGTTATCGAAGGCACTACTGTTCTTAGAGATTTCTCTAAGATGAACAAATTTTTCCTTACAATATTACACCCCTCAATACATTAATATTGAGTGTATACATTAGCATTCTGGTTCCATTTCTCTCCTTTTAGGTGAGAAACCTAGAAGAGTTAGAGAACTTGTTAGCTCACAAAAATGTAGGCAGAATGCCTCAAGAGGCTACCAATCTCTTGATGCACTTCAGGGTAACAGACAAGGTCAAGAGAACTCAACCTTCTACTCTTCAGGTGCTGCTAAACCTAGGCGGGTGTACCTTTCTGAATGAAGCAAAATTGACTTATGGTTACCCTTCTTGCAATGATTTGTCCACAATGGCAGATGGGAGTGAACAAATGAAATCTAGGAATAGCAATCATCTAATCTAAATGCTACTATGCTCAATTAATAAATATAAAGAGAATAAATGAATCTTAATAATGAGACTGCAGAGACCAGTGCCTTATTGGGTATATGGAGTTAAAATGAAATCAAGATGAACAACACCTCTCTAGAGAAAACTCAAACTATTTGGCATATATTTATTTTATAACTTTTATAAACATGCAACACTATAACTACTAAGCTCTACTTTAATAATCCAGATGAAGCTCTCTGATTACTGTGATCAACTAAAAGGATTTAATCTTTGCTTGAAATAACCAATTGATTAATCACACAGATACAAAAAATGTGCACTGATGAATTGAATATAATCTTGTTATATCAATTTAAACAACTAGAAAGCATCAATCTTGGAGACAACTTAGCAGTATTTTCATTAATTTCAATAGACAATTGACACCAGAAATGTGTAGCAACATCACTTGACTTTCATAAATACCTCCATTCTGAAATCATGCAACATAGTCTGTTTTGAAAATCTTATTCTACTATATTCATCTCTAATCTATTGTATATTGAATATTTAATAGCTTCCCTTTTTACAATTACAAAATGCCTATTTATACACCAGCATCAGAAAACATATCAACTCAAATTCATTTCAGCCAACCATGGAAATCAGGCTCAATTCATGTCGGCCAACAACAGTATTTGAACATTCACATGTCGGCCACAGTGACAAAGTTTTTTATTAGTCATTCGCTAAGACATTCAGATAGTCATTCCGAAGGCAATTCAATCGCCAGTCAGTCTCCCTGTTGTTCATTGTGTTTTGCCATGACTCTGTGATGTCGGTGAGACATCTCATAGATCAGTCGATGTTTTGCCGAGAGGGGCTCCACAATACACTTTTCAATCCCTGAGACACAAGGAAACCCCTCACTGAGATACACGTTTCATTCTATTCACTGTCGCTATGACATTATAATATCGAGAGGACCTCTTGCAAATTTCAATATGTTTCACTCAAAGCCTTTTTTCCTTTTGTATGTCACTGTAACCTTCAACCGTTAGGGAGATGCCATGTAGACAAAGCTTTGTTTTGCCGAAAGTCACCCACCATCCTGTGTGTCACTGAGACAAGTTAGATCCTATACTGACATAGCCCTTTTGTGTTCCATCGGTGAGATCGGAGGTCACTCGCCGAGACCTCACGCTAATATCGCCTAGTCTTACCAAGATGTATACCTTTATGTTGTTAGTCGGCAAGACAAAAAGACTTCGCTATAACATCACACTGAACACAACAAGTTTGGCCAAAATGAATCCCTCAATGTTTGATGAGACCACAAGAGCTCGCCATGACATTATATTGACACCATAACTCATGTCGATATGATCCTTGTTTGTCACTGATATAATGTGAATATCACGTCGATAGGCACCCGTAGACGGATCCTGATCACTGTGACAACAGAAATGTCTTGCCGATAGGAAACACAAACGTTTATCAGTAGAAAACACAAAATGGATCAGGGAGACCCTGGTTTCTTCATGCTGATATGAAGCCAGATGTAGATTATGCAAGATTCGGTGGAAACAATGGGACCATATGGGAAAAATATAGGTTAAATATGCACACGGCATGACCAATCAGGAATTTTATGAGTAAAATCAACATGTAAAAACATCAATTTTTTATAGTTCTAACACTGGCTCCATTTGGGGATGAATGATAGTGAGATCATTGCAAGGATCCAGAGCTTTGGGTGAGCAGACTAGACACAAAATGATGAACCAGTGAGCAAAATGGAAATGGACACGAATGGAAAGTGAATGCAAGATGGAGATGAACAAAACCCTAAACTATTACGCATGGAATTTTTTTTTAAAGAGGACCATTAAGAGTTGTCCATGCACTAGCAACCCTAAATCCTCTATGTTTCAACTTCACCTTTTATGAGCTATTACGATCAGAAACTCAAACCATACTTTCCCTTGTCAAATACCTAGTTTTGTCTTGAGTTCAACAGATTCCTCTTGAAGACACTTATGCAACTTGCCCAGTCACTGTTATTGAAAGTTCTTAAAGAATCATCATGCTTTGTCTGGGCCAAAATCCCTACACCATTCTATAATTCAAATTCTCCATCATCATGAGGAAAATCTCTGTTATCTTCAACATAGAAAATATATGCATATTCAATGCAAAATTCCTCATTATCTTTCTCACTATTGTGTACTATAACACACTCTCTCAGTTGTATTGAAAATTCATCATCAAAGTGCTTTTCTTGAGAAACAATTTTTTTTTATATCAATATTGTCTGAAACAAATAGATTTGCAACCCTTTGCACCTCTTTAACAATACAAATTGGATACAACACTGGATTATGACTCATATCATCAATATTAAGCATACATGAACCAATCAAATCTTGACCACCATCACCCTTGGTATGTAGATAAACGTCTTCTCCACAAGAGTTAGAAATTTCAAAATCACATACCTCATCTTGAAAGGACACAGACTTTTGATCAACTTGAACGGTTTCACCATCAACTTGAGAAATTCACTACGAGTCATAAGAATCATCATACAAAGATCTTTCACTGTTAAGGAAAATGTAAGCTAGACAAAGAACCTCAAGATCACCTTCATGTGTATATCTCTGATATTCAAGAGTTAGCAAATATGAAATTTGCTCACTGCTAAGTGAACATGCTTCTACATTTTCATTGCTATAGTTATATTCTTCACTTTTCATCATCAAAAAGAGGTCCAAGATCATCAGAGAATGAAAAATTAGAAACATTACCAGCGAAGTCACTTATTCCATCATCTAGCTTGTCTGAAATTATTTCCTCTTTACTATAAAGTAGATCTGAAAATACCTTGAATTCATTCCTGGGCATACCTTGGCAAACCATCATTTCTTCTTCATCAAATGAGTCTTCATGACTTTCAACTGTAATATATAGGAGGTATTATATACTCATTATCAAATGAACTCACATTGACCATTGCTTCTTTCTCTTGATCACCACTAGAACCCTCAACTGGATCAGTACTGATAAACTCTGGCTGGGCTGATTCTATCTTGAAGTTGCCAAGATTCACATCACAAAAACAATTGATTTGATCTTGGGGTACGTAGTCAACAACTTGGCTCATTCTTGGCTCCCTATACCACCTGACTTCCTGACCATTCACTGGAATAGTTGCATAAGATAAATCAAACTGGATATTTCTTCCAACTGCTATTGTCCACTATCTTGATAAAAGCATCCCAAACTACAAAGGAGTATCAATCACTATTATATCTATATTATATGCCACCTATGGATAAATAGCTAGATTGACTTCAACATTTCTCATAATACCTACCACAGGGATAGGCCTGTTATCCATTGCATAACATTTCCCATCATATGTATCAAACCACATGCCAAGCTACTTCATAACTCCTATTGGCATGATGTTTATAGCTGTACCAGAGTCTATCATGCAATTCCTCAACAATTTTTTATTTATAAGCAATGTAGTGAAAAAGGATCAACATGTGGGGGAGTTGTTACTACATCACTCAAGTAGACTTATGGGATATTTACCTTCTCCTGCCTATTGATAGCTACTTTATTTTCAAAATTCATTATCAATTGAACAACACATTCTCTGTATTCTTTAATTTTCATCATCTCAAGTAGTGGAACAAACATTTTTACCTGGGATAATGCCTGAGTGAAGTCAAAAGAAGAGCCCTCCACCTTACCGATTTTCCTCTACTCCAATGCTTCTCCTTTGTTTTCTTCCTTCTCTCCTTTACTAGGCTGGTCAGGCCTTTGTATCTCTTTGTGTAATTCCTTTATTTCCTCATTTTGGACAAGCTTCTATTCATTTTTATCATGCTATTTGTTTTCTGGCTTCTTCACAATTCCTTGTGTTGCTTTCTGGTCCTTCATGAAGATTCCCCTGGGGACACCTTCATTCTCATTTAGTGTTCTATTTCTCAACCAGTATTTAATCTTTGCTTCCTCAACTGCAACAACAGTTAGTCTCTCTATCTCCTCTTTGGTGAGTCTCCTCATATTGCAGTGAGTAGGCACTTTTAGTCTCTCTATCTCCTCTTTGGTGAGTCTCCTCATATTGCAGTGAGTAGGCACTTCATTAGAATGTGGTTCTATATAATCCTCTTCAAAATCTGAAAAAGACATGTTGTTTAGCCATATGGACATTATATTTCTGATTTGAAACATCATACTCATTTCCTTCATCCTCTGAAGATGAATACCCTTTCTTAACATGGTAAAGAGTATTTGAAGTCAAATATACCATGTGATCTTCTCCACTGCTTCCTGTCAGCATTCCTTCTTCTTGCATCCTTTGGGCAACAACACAATAGTCTAGGGAATGTGGCTTATCACAAGCTTCACAAAAATAATTGTTACTCACCATATAGGTTCCCCTCTTTATCAATGGATCAAGAGTCTCCTTGTTTCCAAGCCTAGTTGTTATAGGTTTTCCATCCTTCTAGTCTGTATTATAAGGAATGTCATGCAACCTCAGCCTTTCATTCTTGTATGTGTTCTCATGCTTATACTGATAATTGTTGCTTTGCTAAGGAGCCCTAGGGTTATCTCTTTTATTGACTATATAGGTCTATAGCCTTTCTATTGTTTTCAATTGTCAGTGCTATCTTCTAAGCTTCAGCTAGATCTCTAGGAGACCTATTTCTCAGTTCATACCTTGTTTTAGGATCAAATGCATTTAAATAAACACCCAATTCTATAGAATCTGGCAATCTTGATCTAGGAGGTACTTTAGTCTGCAACTTGTTGAATCTTTGGTTGAAATCATAAATTGAATCATTCTGATTTTTTTGAATTCGCATCAATTCATGAAGAGCTGCATTTGGTGCATTTTGATTCCCATATTTCTCTAGGAATCTATCCTGGAATATTTGTAGAGAATTAATTGAGAGTGTTGGCAAGCTATTGAACCAATCCCTAGCATCTTCAAGAAGTGACATCATAAATAGCCTCATATGTAAATCTTCATATGGCACACCTATGTCTTGGATGAACACATTGAAATTCTTTAAATGTTCTTCAACAGTAATTGCATTATTCCCTGTAAACTTAGGTACCAGACCTCTCCAGCTGCCATCTATGGGGTAAGGATATAAATGAGACCCGACCAAATCAAACTGTCTGATCATTGTTGCATACTGGTGAGGGGGAGGGATAGGTGGGTACTAATATTGATACATAGGATTACTCTATTGTGCATTATACTATGGGAAATAATGCTGACCATGAGGTGGCTGCATATTTGTATGCTAAGTAGGAATGTGAGGTGGATGATTTGGCTGTATGTATTGATTCCCTATCTGATTATGAGGAGCATTTGATTGATCAGAGGGCCCTGCACCTTTATCACCCTACTTATGAGGTAGAACATACTTCAGGCAACCAGCCGTCAGATCAATAACTTAAGATTTCTACAATTTAGCCTCTAATTCCTCTATTCTCTTCTTTTGTAATTCAAACTATGCTTTTACTTCCTTAGGATGCTCATGATCAATAAACACATTTTGGTTATTCTCCATCTTCTAATCATATTCATGTTGAATTATGATTCGTTCAACCTCAAGTGAAGCTTCAAACTCAGCCTATTTCTGAGGATCGAGAAAAGAGAAAGGATTTCTTTGATCCTCAGGGGTACAAAGTTCTGCACTTGAATTATCTCTCCATGTATCATAGTGATCACATGTTTCAAAATGTGCTCTTGATGTTTTATTTTTATCTACCATGCACATGTCCCCACTTATTCCTTTTCCCTTATCAACCTTGTCATCTTTGTGTGTCAACTTACTGCTGCCAGTAGGAGCTCCAGTATGACCTCCCCTGTATTGAGATCTTCTTCCATTCATGTTTGAACAAATGCAATGTTTCTTTCAGAGTCGCCACCTACTTTTCCAAAAGTAGGAAAATGATTATTTCTGATCTTTTACCCAGTGGAATCACTCTCTCTGAATCTTCTCAAATTATAACCTTTTCTTCAATGATTCTATAATGTGGTCTTCAACCGAATTTTTTGATATAGTCCCCAACAAAGTCACCAATTTGTTAGCTCTCAAAAACATAGGCAGAATGCCTCAAGAGGCTGCCAATCTCCTAATATGCTTTAGGGTAACAGACAAGGTCAAGAGAACTCAACCTTCTACTCTTCAGGTGCTGCTAAACCTAGGCGGGTGTACCTTTCTAAATGAAGCAGACTTGACTTATGGTTACCCTTCTTGCAATGATTTGTCCACAATGGTAGATGGGAGTGAACAAATGAAATCTAGGAATAGCAATCTTCTAATCTAAATCCTACTATGCTCAATTAACAAATATAAAGAGAATAAATGAATCTTAATAATGAGACTGTAGAGACCAGTGCCTTATTGGGTATGCAGAGTTAAAATGAAATCAAGATGAACAACATCTCTCTGGAGAAAACTCAAACTGTCTGGCATATATTCTATTTACAACTTGTATAAACATGCAACACTGTAACTACTAAGCTCTACTTTAATAATCCAAATGAAACTCTCTGATTACTATGATCAAATAAAAGGATTTAATCTTTGCTTGAAAGAACCAATTGATTAATCACACAGATACAACAAATGTTCACTGATGAATTGAATATAATCTTGTTATATCAATTTAAACAACCAAGAAAGCATCAATCTTGGAGACATCTTGGCAGTATTTTCATTAATTTCAACAGACAATTGACACCAGAAATGTGCAGCAACATCAATTAACATTCATAAATACCTCCATTCTGAAATCATGCAACATAGTCTTTGTTCTGAAAATCTTATTCTACTGTATTTATCTCTAATCTACTGTATATCGAATATCTAATAGCTCCCCTTTTTACAATTACAAAATTCCTATTTATACACCAACATCAGAAAACATATCAATTCAAATTCATGTTGGCCAACTGTGGAAATCAGGCTCAATTCATGTTAGCTAGCAACGGTATTTGAACATTCACATTTCAACCACGGTGACAGAGTTTTTTATTAATCGTTCGCTGAGACATCCAGATAGTCATGCTGAAGGCAATTCAATCACCAGTTAGTCTCCCCATTGTTCGTTGTGTTTCACCATGACTTTGTGATGTCGGTGAGACATCTCACAGATCAGTCGATGTTTTGCCGAGAGGGGCTCCCCAATACACTTTTCAATCACTTGGACACAAGGAAACCCCTCACCGAGATACATGATTCATTCTATTCCCTATCGCTATGACATTATAATATCAGGAGGATCTCTTGCAGATTTCAATATGTTTCGCCGAGAGCCATTTTGCCTCTTGTATGTTGCTGTAACCTTCAACCGTCGGGGAGATGTCATGTAGACAAAGCTTTTTTTTGCCGAAAGTCACCCACCATCCTATGTGTCGCTGAGACAAGTCAGATCCTATACCGACATAGCCCTTTTGTGTTCCATCGGTGAGACCGGAGGTCACTCACCGAGACCTCACACCGATATCGCCTACTCTTACCGAGATGTATACCTTTATGTTGTCGATCAACAAGACAAAAAGACTTTGCTATGACATCACATTGAACACAAGTTTGGCCAAAATGAATCCCTCGCATGTTGTTCGGTGAGACCACAAGAGCTCACCATGACATTATATCAACGTCGCAACTCATGCCGATACAATGTGAATATCACGCCGATAGGCACCCGAAGACGAATCTCGATCGCTGTGATAGCAGAAACATCTTGCCAATAGGCAACATAGACATTTATCAGTAGAAAATGCAAAATGGATTAGGGAGACCTTGGTTTCTTCATGTCGATATGAACCCAGATGTAGATTATGCAAGACTCGGTGGAAACAATGGGACCATATGGGAAAAATATAGGTGAAATATGCACACAGCAGGACCAATCAGGAATTTTATGAGTAAAATCAACATGTAAAAACATCAAATTTTTATAGTTCTAATAGAACCCTTGAGTAACCAAAATCAGTGTCCACAAAGATCTATCAACATCAAGAAAGATTCCAATTCTACATCCATTGGAGCCATCACTTACATGTTTGCAACATCTTATTGCAAGGGTTTGGTGAGTTGTAACATTGCTATTTGTTGATTAGTCATTCTCCTTCTATATTCCATTATATTTCCATGTTTTATTACCAACAAGGGGTGTGACCAAGGAAAACCCCTATTCACTAACTCAACAACCTTTTCCCTTCTTGTGTGTGATTTGCAGAGATAGGTTGCAGATTTTCCAAGAAGCAAAGGTGGGGAAAAATGGTCAAGTTCCTAAAAGTTTTCAAAGTTGTCATCAAGCCTAAGAGAAGCTTGGAGAAGACCTACAGGAGGTATTTTGTAGTTTCAAATCCAAAAACTAGTCAAGGAGAACAAACCAGGCTAAGAGGTATAAAATCCGCTTCAGAATTTCCAAAAAAGTAGAAGTGGATTGATTCACCACTAGTGGCAAATGAGTTCCACTGTACAGGTCTGAACAAGATTTTTGTAGGTATGGATACCCTTTTGGTTGAAACCTGCTCTTGTGGATTTTCTAAAAAAATGGACTGATTCACCCAGCCTGGTGTATGAGTTCTAGTCAACTTCAACAGTAGATTTTTTAGGATTCTAGACCTTCATTATGACCCCTTTAGTTTCACATATGCATATTTCCAGTTTCATAGCATTTCATTATAGTTTGCTTATGTTTCTAAGCCATTTAGCATTTATTTGCATATCACATTATGTTTTCAAACATTTTCTTTTCCAAGTTTATACTTGGTGGTGAACCCCTCATTAGTTATCATTCAATCCCTAGAATCATCCCTTTGTCATATGTCAATCTCCTTTGCATTGAAATCTCAAGGGTTTGTTCTTGAGTGAAAGGTCAAAAATTTGGTCTTTTTCCTTTTAGGTCCAAAACCCTAGAAGCAAAAGAAAGAACCACCATTTTTTCAACCATTTCATTTTGGTGAGCCTACATATGGAGAATTATATTTTTGATTTGGAGTGCATTTACCTTCTAGATTTAGCTTGCATTAACATTGCATTAGGTTTTGCATTGTTTAATTTGCATTCTAGGGATTCAAATTTTGTATTAGTGAAAAGCTCATTTAACTTGCATTTTTGCACTTAATTTCATTGAAAAACTATAAAATTCTACATTTGCATCTCAGATTTGCATCAGAAAATATAAAAATCATAAAAGTTAGTTCAAAAATTATGAAAATTTTCAAAAAATTAGTACCTGGACTCATTTTCCAGCCTGGGCGAATCAGTCCCATTGCATGTTTTTCACTGCATTTTTTGCTATGTTTACAATTTAGTTTCTAAGTTTCTACTTGTTGTTTCTGCATTTCACTTTTACTTTACAAAATTTTAGTTATAAGCATTTCATTCTTGTTAGATTACATTACATTTTCATTCACCCCATATTTAGTAGCCTTTGCATGAGTGTTTGGTGTCTTATTGCTAATACCTTAGTGAGAAGAAGTTTGAGACTCATGTCACTGCAGTAACATAATCATTGTGGATCTTGGGATATCTAGAGCTTCCACTCCTAGTATTGACACTAGAACACTATGCATGGATAACACCCATAGCAACTCTTTGCCTTTAGATTTCATGCAAGTTGAAACAGGGAATGATAGCATCTTGCAAGAAAACATAATTCATGTTCATGAGGATCTAGTAAACTTACAATGTCAAGTAAGCCTTGAAAACATTTCAACAACTGCAGTTCCTACAATAGAAAACATTCATCACATGCTTGAAAGTGAAGATGGCCTTGACCTTGTGAAAAACATAGTGCAAATCTTTGGAAAGCATCTTCCTACAACCACTAGTTTTCCTTTACCAAAAAGCAATGTTACAAGCCAAGGAGGAACTCAAATTCCTCCTCCTACAAATATAGACTCAATCCCTACGTATACCACTCCCCAAGTCACAACAATAATGCAATAAGTTAGTAATGTGATTCATTCCCTAGGTATTCCTACTAGCATCCCTAGTTCCTATGTGGCATCATAACTTATATCTCATACCTTACCATCTATAGCCATTCAATTCACTTCTCCTACAAACACATACACTCCATCACCACTTTCACTTCCATCTCATAACACAAGCAATGACCCTTTCATAAAACAACTATTCCAAACTGTTGCATCCCTTCAAAAGCAAAATTTACCATCAACCAAAACCAAAATGGCCCACCTACATATTATGTCAAAAGTAGTCCATTATCCTTGGAGATATTGCAAACACCGATGCCACAAGGTGTAGAGGTGCCTATATTTGAGAAGTATGGAGGGAAGGGATATCCTTCTAACCATATTAATGCCTACACTTCCTTATGTAGTGACTTTTGTGTCGCTAAAAAATGTATAGTTGGACATTTTTATGATGACATGAGTCTTTCTTACCGACTTTGGCTTGATTTTGCTTAGATTTAATGTTGTAATGTGATCAACACATTCACATTAGGTCTTAGACCCTTGTTAATCATTAAGAATTATAGGATGTCTTGTAAAAGTGTTGTGAAGTGTTGTAACCCACTTTCACACTTTTCTAGGATCCTTTCATTATAATTCACTTAAATAACCTCTTTTTTATCACATACCAAGTCTTATTTCAAAGTGTTGTAAAGAGTTATAATAAACTATCACTCTTTTCTAGACTTCTCATCAATACTTCAACCCTTTCTTACATTTAAATGACCCCTTACTACACTTCCCAACCCTATTTAAGTGTATTTTTTAGAATAATTCCATTAAACAACATTAAATACACTTTAATTCCTGACACCCAGTCAAATTGCCCTAGTGGGACCTGTTGGAGCTATCAAAATTTGATGATTTTTTCATACCTTTTGTACCCCCTGAGTCTCCATATGAGTCCTTCTATGGGCAATTTTTCTCATCTCGTGGTGTTTTTACTTGTTTTTTGCCCATATTTCCCTATGGAACCCATCGGGTTGTGCATTTTCCATCTTGCTGAATCTATCGACATAGGTCCTTTATTGTCTCCTTGACCCATGATTGCTTGTGAGTTAACATTCATTTGTTGCAGGTGTTTCAGCAAGACCTTTTCTCTGTTACAGCGACTGGCTTTTTCCTGTGGGTGGCTATCGACATGACATTCATGTTGTTTCAACCATCGAGGATGAGCATATCAGCATGAGTTTGGCCGTCGAGCTGAGGTCTTGGTGAGTTCTAGTTGTCTTGACAACCGGCAAGTGGGGGATGCATATCGGGGGGATGCATAGCTATCATTGTAAGGTCATGGCGAGTGACCTTCGGTCTCACCAACCTTACACATGAAATTTATTTGAATGTGCGTTTTGGTGAGACTATGGTGATTTCAGAATAAGTCTTAGCAATTACATATGGGTCTCACCGATTGAACGTATTGATAGCCTTTGTCGGTGTAAGTTTCTCTTTCTCTCGGCGATCATGTGTGCTTGGTTGTTTTGATGTGACAAAATCCTCTACAAGATGTCTCGCCGAGGGTTGGAAGCTATAGCGATATACATGGGGTATAAGGACTCTGTCGGTGAGAAATCTAAATTTTCTTGGCAAACAAGTGTGAGTTTGGGGCTTTCGGTGTAACAAGGAGAACTCTATATAACGTCTCCCCGAGTTTGAAATGTCTTACCCACTAGAAAGTAGAGCTGACTTTGTCAAAATGAGAATTGGTTTGTGAAAGTGACTCAGAGATGGTTGAGAGCCTTCACTATTACTTGGTAATCTCTATAAGGTCTCCCCAAGTGCGTTATGTCACAGCGATAGTAAATCAAACGAAATGATGCTTCTCGGTGAGAGTTTTCTCTTGTCTTAGCGACTTGAATATAGATGTTGGCTTTTGATGTGACATAACAACTTGTGAGATGTCTCCTCGACTCAACTAAGCTACGGCGACAAGTTTTTGGTCGTGTGGACTTTTCGGTGAAACAAAGAATGATCTGCATAACGTCTTCCTGATAACGAGGGGTCATAGTGATACAAGTGATCAAAGTGTTTTTGGTGAGACATGATGAAGGCTGTATGTATCTCCATGATTCGGAGGATCATGGCGATGAGCAGAAGAACATGGGAAAATAGTGATTGGCATTATTTTTCCTTTGACATACTTACAAAATGTTTCAGCGAATGGCTCAAAGATTATATTCAAATGTTGTAGGCTGACACATGTGAGATTTTCTAAAATGTTGTTGGAGGCTGACATGATTTTGAGCCTGATTTCTATGGTGGCCGACATGGATTTTGATGTGTCTTATTTTCATAAGCTGGTGTATAAATATACACCCCGATTGTAATTGAAAGATATGAGATTTTTTAGATCACATACAGTAGTTAGGAATGGCTACATTAGAATAGCTTTCTCTTATCAGAGACTATGTGCATGTTTTCAAATGGTGAATTCAATGAAAATCAACTGGTGTGGCAGGTTATTTCTTGTGTCAATTGCATGTTGAACTTATTGAATAGTATTGCTGAAGTTGTCTCCAATTTGATTCTTTCTGGTTGTTTAAATTGACATAACAAGTTTATGTTCAGTTTGTCAATGCACATTTGATGTATTTGTGTGATTAATCAATTGGTTCTTTCAAGTAAAGATTAAATCCTTTTTGTTGATCACAGTAATCAGGGAGATTCATATAGATTATTAAAGTAGAGCTTAGTGGTCAAAATCATGCATGCTTATACAAGTTATAAACAGATCATATGCCATCAATTTGATTTCCTACTAGAATAATTTTCCCACTTCTATTTCATCTAACTCCGCATACCCAACAAGGCACTGGTCTCTGCATTCCATCATTTTGAATTCATTCAGTTTCTTTATATCTGTTAATTATGCATTTTAGGTTTTGGATCAAAAGATTGCTATCAAGTTTGGTTTCATTTGTTCACTGTCATCTACCTTTGTGGACAAATCATTTCAGAAGGATAAGTCTGTTCAATTCAAAAGGTACACCCGCCTTGGTTTGGCAGCACCTAAAGAGTAGAAGGTTGAGTCCTCTTGACCTTATTTGTTACCCTAAAGCGTATCAAGAGATTGGCAACCTCTTGAGGAATTCAACCTGCGTTTTTGAGAGCTAACAAATTAGTGACTCTGTTGGGGATTACATAAGAAAATTCGATTGAAGACCACATTATAGATTCATTGGAGGAAAATTTGTAATTTGAAGAATCTCAGAAAAGGTGATTCTGCTGGGAAAAAGATCAGAAATAATGATTTTCCTACTTTTGGAAAAGTAGGTGGCAACTCTGAAATCATTTTTGTAGTTCAAACATGAATGGAGGAGGATCTTAGTTCTGGGGAGGTCATGCTAGAGCTCCTCATGGTCAGTAGTATATGCCATATTATCATCTACAATACAATGGTCCACCATACCAGCATCAGTACCCACTTGGTGCCCCCCTTCATCAATACACAACAATGATCAGACAGTTTGATTTGTCAAGGATTCATTTATCCCCTTATCCAATGGATGGCAGTTGGAGAGGTATTGTTCCAAAGTTTATAGGGAGTGATGCAATCACTGCTGAAGAGCATTTAAGAAGTTTCAATGCTTTCATCCAAGATTTGGATGTGCCATATGAATATTTACACTTGAGGCTATTCATGATATCACTTATTGAAGATGCCAGGGATTGGTTCAACAGCCTACCAACGGTCTCTATTGATTCTCTCCAAGGATTTTAGGATCAATTCCTCAAGAAATTTGTGAATCCAAATGCACCAGATGCTGCTCTTCGTGAATTAATACACATTCAGAAATATCAAAGTGATACAATTTATGATTTTAATCAGAGATTCAATAAGTTGCAGAATAAAATACCTCCTGGATCAAAGTTGCCAGATTTTGTAGCACTGAGTATTTATTTGAATGCATTTGATCCTAAGGCAGGGTATGAACTAAGAAATAAATTCCCAAGAGACTTAGCTGAAGCTCAGAAGATGGCACAGACAATTGAAAACAATAGGAAGGCTGTAGGGATAATGGATAAAATAGACAATCCTAAGGTTCATCAACAAAGTAGCAGTTACTAGTACTGACAGGAGAATACTTACAGAAATGAAAGGTCGAGGTTGCATGACTTGCCTTAGAATACAGACTAGAAGGATGAAAAACCTATAACAGTTAGGCCTGAAAACAAAGAAGCTCTTGATCCATTGACAAAGAAGGGAACCTACATGGTAAGTAACAATTACTTCTATGATTTTTGTGATAAGCCACATTCCCCAGACTATTGTGTTGTAGCCCAAAGAATGCAAGAAGAGGGAAGGCTGATGGGAAACAATGGAGAAGATCACACCATATATATGGATTCAAATACTTTTCACCATGATAAGGAAGATGAAGGTGCAAGTCATCTCTCTTGCACAACTGATCATGATAGGGAAAGCAGTGCATGTTCTGAGGAATACAGTGAATATTCTGATTTTGATGATGAACTTGAGGATTTTGATCTACAGTCAAGGGATTATTCTCCCTCTTATGAAGATCAGGATGAAGAGGCAATGGGAAATGTTGATAGTGAATATACAATTCCTCCAACTGCAGTTGAAAGTTATGTAGATACATTTGATCATGATGAGGTTTGTACATCTGAAAATGATTTCAATGCTTTTTCAAACTCATTCATTGATGAAGAGTTAAATGAAGAGCAAATGATTTTTTGCCAAGGTATGTCCATGAATGAGTTTAAGATATTTTCCAATCCATTCTATGAAAAAGAGGAAATAATTCCATATAAACAGCGCTGATGATGTTTCTGATTTCCCATTCTCTAATGGTATTGAACTTCTTTTTGATGATGACAAAAATGGAGAATGCAACTGTAGTGATGAAAATGTTGAGACTTGTTCCCTCAGGAGGGGATAGATTTTAGAGTTATTAACTCCTAAGTGCCAGGGGTGTGCACATGAAGATGATCTTGAAGTTTTGTGTCTAGCTTACATTTGTTTTGACAACGAGAGATCTTTGTGTAAAGATTCTTATGACTCCCTGTACATTTCTTGGAATGATGGTGATACTTTTGGTGTTGATCAAAATTTTGTGTTTGTTCAAAAGGAGGTATATGATTTTGGAATTTCTAACTCATGTTGCAAAGATGTTTATTTGCATACCAAAGTTGTCAAAATTCCAACTTTGATTGATTCATATATGCTAGATACTGAAGAAGTGCAAAAGGTTTCAGATTTGTTTGTTTCAGACAATGTTGGTGTGACATAATTTTTTGTTTCTCAAGAGAAGCACTTTGATTATGAATTTTCAATACAGCTAGGAGAATGTTTCACAATTCATAACAGTGAGAGAGGTGATATAAAATATTCTATTGAATATGCATGTATTTTGAATGTTGAAAATAATAGGGGTTTGTCCCATGATTGATGAAGAATATAAATTACAGAATGATGTATGGATTTTGGGCCTAACCGAGCATAATGATTCTCTAAGAACTTGCAATAATAGTGACAGAAAATATTGCATGAGTATCTTCAAAAGGAATTTGATGAACTCAAAACAAAACTAGGTATTTGACAGGGGAAACTATGGTTTGAGTTTTAGACTGTAACAACTCAAAACGGGTAAATTGGAAGCATAGAGGATTAAGGGTTGCCAGTGCATGGACAACTCTTGATGGTACTCTTTAAAATTATTTTCCATGCACAGTAGTTAAGGTTTTCATCCATCTCCATTTCACTCTCATTTTCCATTCATCTCCATCTTGCATTCACTTTCCATTCGTTCCCATTGCCTTTCATTCCATTGTTGCTCACTGGTTCATCATTTTATGTATGGTCTGCTCACCCAAGATTCTGGATCCTTGCAATGATCTCATTATCATTCATCCTCAAATGGAGCCACTGTTGGAGCTATCAAAATTTGATGATTTTTGCATACCTTTCGTACCCCCTAAGTCTCCATATGAGTCCTTCTATGGGCAATTTTTCTTATCTCGTGGTGTTTTTACTTATTTTTTGCCAATATTTCCCTATGGAACCCATCGGGTTGTGCATTTTCCATCTTGTTGAATCTATCAGTATAGGTCCTTTACTATCTCCTCGACCCATGATTGCTTGTGAGTTAACATTCGTTTGTTGCAGGTGTTTCGGCAAGACCTTTTCTCTATTACAGTGATTGGCTTTTTCTTGTGGGTGGCTATCAACATGACATTCGTGCTATTTCGGTGATCGAGGATGAGCACATCGGCATGATTTTTGCCGTTGGGCTGAGGTCTTGGTGATGTCTAGTTGTCTTGGCGACCGGCAAGTGGGGGATGCATATCGGGGTGAGTCATAGCTATCATTGTAAGGTCATGGCGAGTGACCTTCGGTCTCGCCGACCTTACACATGGAATTTCTTTGAATAGGAATTTCAGTGAGACTATGGTGATTTTTGAATAAGTCTTAGTGATTACATATGGGTCTCACCGATTGAACATATTGATAGCCTTTGTTGGTGTAAGTTTCTCTTTCTCTCGGCGATCATGTGTGCTTGGTTGTTTCAGTGTGAAAAAATAATCTACAAGATGTCTCGCTGAGGGTTGGAAGCTATAAGCTATAGCGATACACATGGGGTATAAGGACTTTGTCGGTGATAAATCTAAATTGTCTTGGCAAACAGGTGTGAGTTCGGGGCTTTCGGTGTAACAAGGAGAACTCTGTATAACATCTCCCCAAGTTTGAAATGTCTCACTGACTGGAAAGCAGAGCTGACTTTGTCAACATGAGAATTGGTTTGTCACAGCAACTCAGAGATGGTTGAGAGCCTTTGCTATAACTCGGTAATCTCTATAAGGTCTCCCCGAGTGCGTTATGTCATAGTGATAGTAAATCAAATGGAATGATGCTTCTTGGCAAGAGTTTTCTCTTGTCTCAGTGACTTGATTATAGATGTTGGCTTTCAGTGTGACATAACAACCTGTGAGACATCTCCCTGACTCAACTAAGCTACGGCGACAATTTTTTGGTCGTGTGGACTTTTCGGTGAAACAAAGAATGATCTGCATAACGTTTGCATGATAATGAGGGGTCACAGCGATACAAGTGATCAAAGTGTTTTCGGTGAGACATGATGAAGGATGTATGTATCTCCATGATTCAGATGGTCACGACAATGAGCAGAAGAATGCGGGCAAATAGGGATTGACATTATTTTGCCTTTGGCATACTTACAAAATGTTTCAGCGAATGGCTCAGAGATTATATTCAAATGCAGTAGGCTGACACATGTGAGATTTTCTAAAATGTCGTTGGAGGCCGACATGATTCTGAGCCTGATTTCTACGGTGGCTGACATGGATTTTGATGTGTTTTATTTTCATATGCTGGTGTATAAATATACACCCCGATTGTAATTGAAAGAGATGAGATTTTTTAGATCACATATAGTAGTTAGGAATGGCTACATTAGAATAGCTTTCTCTTATCAGAGACTATGTACATGTTTTCAAATGGCAAATTCAATGAAAATCAGCAATCAAGGAGACTATGTATTTGTGTGATTAATCAATTGGTTCTTTCAGGCAAAGATTAAATCCTTTTTTTATCACAGTAATCAAGGAGATTCATCTAGATTATTAAAGTAGAGCTTAGTGGTCAAAATCTTGCATGTTTATACAAGTTATAAACAAATCATATGCCATCAATTTGATTTCCTTCTAGAATAAGTTGCCCACTTCTATTTCATCTGACTCTACATACCCAACAAGGCACTGGTCTCTGCATTCCATCATTTTGAATTCATTCAGTTTCTTTATATTTGTTAATTGTGCATTTTAGGTTTTAGATCAGAAGATTGCTATCAAGTTTGGCTTCATTTGTTCATTGTCATTTGCCTTTGTGGACAAAGCATTTCAAAAGGATAAGTCTTCTCAATTCAAAAGGTACACCCACCTAGGTCTGGCAGCACCTAAAGAGTAGAAGGTTGAGTCCTCTTGACCTTGTTTGTTACCCTAAAGTGTATCAAGAGATTGGCAGCCTCTTGAGGCATTCAGCCTACATTTTTTTGAGCTAACATGACCAAGTTGCCACCTGGGGTGACTTAGTCCCACTGGGAACAAAAATTAAAATTATTTTAATTTTGTGGTAGGATTTTATTGTCTTAATGTTAAGGTCGGCCTATGATGTGTTATTTTTGGGAAATATTGTAAAATCAAGTATAGATAAAAGGTTTCTTCTCCTTTTTCATCTCCTGTAATCTTCTAATTTCCTAATTTCTTTAGTGCATTTACTTAATCATTCTCAGGAATTCTAAGGATATTCAAGCATCCATTGGAGCATCCATTTGCATATCTTTAGATTTCTACATCAAGGGTTTGGTGAGTTGTAGCATTGCATTTTTTTCATTCATCATTCGCTCTTTATTTCATTTCATTTTCAAGGGTTTGATTACCAAATTGGGGTTTGACCAAGGAAAACCCCTATTCTCTAAACCTGAACCCTTTTCCCCCTCTTTGCATGTGTGTTTTGTACATCTTGTATGTAGATTTTTCAAAGAGGAAAGTGTTAAAAAGTGGTCAACAATCCATCAAATTCATTCAAGTCAACAAAGCCCTAATTGAAGTTTGGAGACCTCTTTTAGTCTAATTTCTGTAGAATTTGAACTAGACAACTATCAAGAAGAGAAGTGAAAACCGAGATCTATAGATTCCTACCCTTAATTTCCTGAGATTCCCAAGTGGACTAAGTCACCATCTATGGTGAATTAGTCCCACTGCGAGGCCTAAAAAGTGATTTCTGCACTTCTGGATACCCATTTGGCAGAAACCCATTCTAATTGAATCTCCCTAAAACAAGACTAAGTCACCCAGCTTGGCCCAAGTGCCCTAGTTGGCTTCAACAAAAAAATTTGTAGGATTCTAGAGCTTCTTTGTATCACATTCCAGTTTCCAAGTGTACCTCTCCAGTCTTATTCCTTTTTCTTATTGTTTACTTGCATTCTTAGGTCATTTTGCATACATCACTATGTTTTCAAAAAACTTGCATTTCTTAGATTTTGCATTAATAATCCATTTCTTTTTTTCAATTTATTGTATTTAGATATTACATATAGGCATATTTCATCCATTCTTACATTATTTTTGAGTGGGGACATTATGCATTTTGGTCCATCTCTCTCCTTCTAGGTGAAAAACCCTAGAAGTGCAAGAGAACCTTGGATACCATTTGCATCCTAGGAATAACTTGCATCAACATTGCATTATATTTTGCATTGTTTTGAATCCTAGGGTTTTCAAAAAATTGCATTAGTGAAAAGCTCATATAGCTTACATTTTTGCATTACATTTCATTAAAAATTCAAAAAAATCACTACTGGGACTAATTTGCTACACTGGGCGACTTAGTCCTCCTGCACATTTTGCACTGTAATTTTTGGCATTTTCCAAGCATTTTCTGCATTTCTATTTTCTATTATTGCATTTCTATTACATTTTCCAAAATTGTAGTTGTGAACATTTTATTGCTCTTAGTTTACATTGCATTTGCATTCACCCACATTTAGAAACCTTTTTATGAGTGTTTGGTGTCCTATTGCTAATACCTTAGTGAGAAGAACTTCAAGACTCATGTTATCCCACAATAATACATTCGTTGTGGATTGTGGGTTATCTAAAGCTTCCACTCCTAGTATTGCAACTAGTACACTAGGCATGGATCCTACCCTTAGTAACTCTTTGCCTTCCAATAACATGCAATTTGACACACAAAACTATCACATTCCACAAGACTAAGTCATTAAAATTCATGAGGACTTAATACATCTTCAACATCAAGTGTCTTGAAAGCATTTCAACCACTACCATTCCTGCTATAGAGAACATCCATCACATGCTTGAATGTGACGAAGGCCTAGATGTTCTGAAAAAAATTGTTGAGATATACCACAAACATGTTCCTTCCACCTCTAGTACATCTCAACCAACAAAAACTATGGTTATTCAAGGAGGACCTCACACTCCTCCTTCAACAGTGGCATCTATACCTACCCATACCACTCCTCAAGTCACAAAAAGGATGCGACAGGTTAGTAATGTGATTCCTTCTTTGACTATTCCTGTTAGCATCCCTAATTCCTATGTGGTATCCCATGTTCTATCCTCTTCCACCATACCATCTATAAGCATTCCATTTACTTTCCCTACTACTACATATGCTCCATCACCACTTTCACTTCCACCCCATACCACTTACACTGACCCTCTCATAACACAACTTTTTAAAATCGTCTCCTCCATGTAAACACAAATATCCACCATCAACCAAAACCAGAATGGACCACCCACCTAATATGTCTGAAGAAGCCTACTCTCTTTGGAAATACTGTGAACATCGATGCCACAAGGGATAAAGATGCCTAGATTTGAGAAATATGGAGGAAAGGGAGATCCTTCTAACCATGTTAATCCTTACACTACCTTATGTAGTGACTTTTTCCTTGATGATAAACTATTAGCAAAACTATTTCCTAGGACTTTAAAAGACACTTCCTTGGAATGGTTTTCATCCTTACCGAATAATTGAATTTTCTCATTCAATGAACTAGTTTATGCTTTTATAAATAATTTCCAAGTGCATATGACTCCAAAGAAGACCTTGGCCGATTTGATGAGATGCAAACAACATGAAGAAGAAGAGATAACTGATATTATCTCATGATATCAATCACTTTACTTTCAAATCGATGTCAAGATTTTTGATCCACATCTTCAAAATATGTTTATAGAAAACTTGCACACTAAACTTTAGGACAAACTCACCATGATGAAATTTACCTCCTTTATGCACTTGTGTATCACCCTTTACAATTATCACAATTCAGTTAGTAGTCGTGATGAAAAGTCCACTTCTAACCAAGTTGAGAAGTTTGAACATGTCAATCCAAACAATTCACAACCATTTAGAAAGAAAAAAAAGGGTTCTTATAGTTCAACGCCACTCAACAACTAACTCAACCAGTCAATAACCAAGTAGCAGCTATTAAAGTCGTGATACCTTATAGTTATGGAGATGGGTATGTGTAGGATCATGATAGGCCAAAAAGTGGTGATATTTTATAACCAAAATTGATGAAACGAAAAGGGTTTTTAAAGGAGATTCTTAGCTTTCCACCAATATAAATTATGCTTTACTTTGAATTTAATAAATAATTATTATTCATTTTCTATTTGAATTACAACTAAAGTCTCGATTGATAGGCTAATTGAAAAACATCTATAGCTTTTAAATAGTATAACATTTTTTAAATCTAAAACATGCATTGCATTCTATGCTTCATATACTATAGGATTAAAAAAACAAAAATTTAATTTCATGAAGTTTTGACCAAGTTAAGGTGGTTAGACATATGATTTTTAATATTTCTAAAAATTGTAATAAAAAATTCATAATTAATTATTTACTTAGAAAAAAATTATAAAAAAATATGCATCACATTGAGACATTAGTCCTCTACTTATATCTAATATATTATAAAAAATATTATCATTTTATTGTGGTTAGGGTGGTCACATAGACACCGACTTCATATTTTTTCCTTAAAATTTAAGTACTACTACATTGAAATTTGAAATTTTCACCAAATAGATTTTTTTAAAAAATAAACCTAGTAGTTTAGAAACTACATTTAATTTGCTATAGATTATATTCTTACATATTTTTGAAATAATATAGATAACTTATTCATTTTTTTACGTCAAGTTGCCTAACTCTGATTTTTTTGAATTTTCATTGCCACTTAAGGGCCTGGTTTTTCCATGATGATCCTGCACATACCTAGATCTGAAAAGATAGTTTACACCTTTACCAAAAACTCTTCATAACCTAATGTCCCAACTTTTACAACAAAAAATGATTGCCTTACCTATCGTTAAACCACCCAATCCCACTAAGCCTTTACCTCCAACCTTTAAATCCAATGATTATTGTCATTATCATAGACAAAATGGACATGGCACAAAAAATTGTCTTAAAAACCTTGTGCAAGATCTCATTGATTTTGGTCATCTATCCATTGCAGGTGTTAATGATCAAGGCAATAAGTCTATTGCCCCTCCCAATCCAAATTTGAAATTTTTCACTAATCCCATACCTAAACATAATGTTTCATTTGTCAAATCTAGTGAAACTCAAAATAATGATGTGATGAATGTTATAAAGATGTTGAACATCATGATCCTATTCCACATACCACTAATATTAATCCTATGGAAGAAATGGTAGGTGCGATAGATGCGATCCCTCGTAAGGGCCAACCTAAGAAAACTATTGATATTACTTTCTCCTCTAAAGACATACTTCAAAATCTCCCCAATGGTCCTCTTTACATAGCCGGCCATATTTATGATAAGCCCACTAATGGGATACTCATAGATCCCACTTGTGGAGAGAATGTGATCACTGAGGAATTTTTGCTATTACATGATCTTTATGAAGATGATTATGATAAACCAATAGCATGTATCAAAGCACACAATGGTTTTGCTTGCCCTATGATAGGATTGATCATCCTTCCATTACAAATAGGACCAAAAATAGTGGATGTTACATTCTCCATCATCCTGTAGTCAGACCACTTTTGTTTGCGGCTAGGCCATCCATGGCTTCACTCAATGAAAGTTGTCCCTTCAGTCATACACAAATGTTTAAAGTTTCCTTTTGAGAATGAAATATTCACTGTTCACCATGGCAGCTTTAATCCTTTGTCTTCTAAAGGAAACTTCTCCTTAGAATCCTTTTGGATCGAGCCCATGGAACCTATAATGCCTTGTAAAGACTTCCTTTTCATTTCTTATCAAAAATTTAAAGCAAAGAAAATTATAGAATTATCTCTATACAACATGTCCTCGTCCACATCTGACACCCCTATCCTAGATGAAACAATGGTTCAACACAAACAAGAACCAACCCATCAAACTCAACCAACACCTAAAACCTCCCCCACATCATCTAAGAGACCACGAGATAATGATAACAACTATGTCATGCCTCCTAGTATAAAATAAGTTTATAAAGAAAAGGAGAAAGTGGACAAACAACCTTCCATGGTTCCTCGCCTTAGGGAAGAAAAGTAGCCTATGGTTGATCAACCTGCTCCTTCACAAACACACCTTGATAATAAAACTAAAAGAAACATAGGAGCTAGGGAGTGTAGGCATAGACGTCGTGCCCTTCTCGCAAGTCACAAGATGAAGAAAATAAAGAAAATCAAAATCTGCACTTTACAAAAGCAATACATGAAGACCATCCTCACCAATCACAATAAAACAATCCAATACAATAGTCACAACCCATGGTACACCCTTCATTAGACATTATCATACGTCCTCCTATTGTGATTAATCTGGATGACAATGGTGAGATCACTAAAATAGACAGAGGTGCATAATGATCTGAATACATTATTTTGCTCTTCCATGAGCTTACATGGAAAATATCCTACAAAGAGTGTAGAACTTGGTGCTTCCCCTACTTCAAAACTTTATCTTGTCCTTTGGCTAGTTGCCTACCCTCATCATATAATGAACATGACTGGGAGGTGGATGACTTGCTTGATGGTTGACTTACATTTTCCTTACTAGCCTGTTACATTTTCTTTTTCTTTTTTATGTTTGTATGTGTGTATCATATTCTCCCATGATGTATTGTTTGATGTTCCCTCTCTTTGTGAAATTCTTCTATTTGTATCTTCATGCTTCTATATGTCATACATCACTTTCACCTTTTTCCTTTGTCTTTTTCTTGTGTTTTCCTTTTGGGGATGACATAAGGCATTGAGACATTCATGTCTCTTTCATGTTGACCCACAAAACCATTTTCTTTTTCTTTTGCTTTTCTTTTGACTTTTTCTTGTGCTTTCCTTTTGGTTATGACGCAAGGCATTGAGACATTCTTGTCTCTTTGATTTTGACCCAAAAGCTTTTCCTTTTCACTTTCATTTTCCTTGTGTTTTCCTTATGGGGATAATGAAAAGTGTTGAGACATCCTATGCCTCTTCCATGTTGATCCAAATGAATCTTTTTCTTTGTTTTCACTCTCTTTGTGTTATTCTTCTAGTTCTATGTATTCCTGGAATGATGATAGTTCCGATCTCTTTACAAAACATTACAACAAAGAACATACTGACCCCAAATCCCTAGATCCCTTATGTGTTTGGTATTTTCATTTTGGGGGAAAACCCTTTCTTTTCTTTTTCCTTTCCTTCACATGGCGTAGCCTTATTCGAAAACATATGACTTGGCATAGGAGCTTTCTAAGTTGGCTCTCATGTATTCTTTCTTCTTTCTACCTTTTTCATTTTCTACTTTAAAGTAATTTCTCACAGTACGTTGTGTAGCAATTCCTTTAAAGTGGGGGCATACATTGGAATTATTCATTTTTCATTTTCATTTTCTTCATTCTTAGTCTAGCCTTGTTACTTCATACAATGTGTTTTTCGCTTTGTGGATGACATTGGGTGTAATGTCCTTCATGATCATTATCTATCTTAGCATATTACATTCCTCTTAGTGGCTTGATGTGACACGCTACATCCCCTAAGTTGTGAATTTCTATTCTATCGGTCCTCTCTTGCAGACATTAGACACAATGTTCCCTAAGTTATGACCTTGCATAAACTATTTACAAGACTCCTTTGAAACATCTTTTGCATGTTGAATTTTGATTTTATTATATGGCCACCTTGCATAACATAGCTTGCATTCCTATGGTGCCATCTCATTCTTTCATGAGCTCCAAGCATACGAAGTTTTCCTTGTCTCGTGAAGCCTAAAATGTCATTTTCTTTTGTGGCACCTTATTAAAGTTATCAGGAGGTATGACTTTGGTATGGTTTAGTGGGAAGCCCATTCTAAGGCATGAATTTTCCCCATAGCCATCTACGTGTGTCTGAGTGTATACCAGCCATGAGTGTATTTTTCTCACCTTTTTAGCCTTATCACTCGTTGAACAAACATGAGTTTTGTCATCTCAAAGTAAATATATATTTCTTTTTCCAAACAAATAGCCTAGATTTGATCCACAACGGGATGGAAAAATGATTGAAGCTTGATCTGACTCTCTTTTCTTTCTCCTTTTCTCTCTTTCATTCTTTTTCATCATTTTCATGTGTGTTCCTTTGTGCTAATATTTGGTTTTCCATGGGATCTTGATCTAGGGGCTTGATCATCCCTCTTGATTTTTTTTGTCTCATCTTACCAAGAATCAGTGCATTTGAATCCCTCTTGATGTGCATGTTGGGATAATTTAGTGTGAGTTTGAATCAAGTTAATTATCCTCTCACTAAAATGGGGGCTTAATGTGTGGCCAAAAAATGTATACTTGGACATTTTTATGCTCATTTGAGTCTCTCTTATGGATTTTGGCATGATTTTTCCTAGATGTAATGTTGTAATGTGGTCAACACATTCACATTAGGTCTTGGACCCTTGTGAATCATTAAGAATTGTATGATGTCTTGTAAAAGTGTTGTGAAGTGTTGTAAACCACTTTCACACTTTTCTAGGACCCTTTCATTATAATTCCCTTAAATAACCTCTTTTTATCACTTAACAAGTCTTATTTCAAAGTGTTGTAAAGAGTTAAAACCAAATCTCATGCTTTTCTAGGCTTTTCATCAATAATTTAACCCTTTCTTATGTTTAAATGACCCCTTAATGCACTTTTTTGCCCTATTTAAGTGTATTTTTTAGAATAATCCTGTTAAACAACATTAAATACACATTAATCCCTGAAACCCAGTAAAATTTCCCTGGTGGGACCAATTCGCCACCTGGGGCAACTTAGTCCCACTGGGTACAAAAATCAAATTTATTTTAATTTTTTGGTGGGATTTTATTCTCTTAACCTTCAGGTCAGCCTGTGATGTGTTATTTTTGGGAAATATTGTAAAATCAAGTATAAATAAAGGGTTTTCCCCTCATTTTTCATCTCCTACAATCTTCTAATTTTCTAATTTTGTTAGTACATTTACTTAATCATTCTCAAGCATTCTAAGCATAATCAAGCATCCATTGGAGCATCCATTTGCATATCTTCAAATTTCTACACCAAGGGTTTGGTATGTTGTAGCATTGCATCTCATTCATTCATCATTCTCTATTTATTTCATTTCATTTTCAAGGGTTTGATTACTAGATTGGGGTTTGACCAAGGCAAACCCCTGTTCTCTAACCCTTAACCCTTTATCCCCTCTTTGCATGTGTGTTTTGTAGGTCTTGTATTCAGATTTGTCAAAGAGGAAAGTGTTAAAAAGTGGTCAACAATTCAACAAAGCCCTAATTGAAGCTTGGAGACCTCTTTCATCCCATTTTTTGTAGAATTTGAACCAAAAGCCTATCAGGAAGAGAAGTGCATACTGAGATCTATAGATTCTTGCCCCAAAATTCCCAAAATTCCTACATGGACTGTCACCATTTGTGGCGAATTAGTCCCACTACTAGGCCTAAAAAGTGATTTCTACATTTCTGGATACCCATTTGGCAGAAACCTATTATGGCAGAATCTCCCTAAAAGAGGACTAATTCATAGGCAGCTTGGCACAAGTGTCCCAGTTGGCTTCAACAACAAATTCTACAGGATTCTAGAGCCTCTTTGCATTACATTCTAGTTTCTAGGTGCAACTTTGTAGTCTTATTCATTTCTAGTATTGTTCACTTGCACTCTTAGGTCATTTTGCATACATCACTTTGATTTCAAACAACTTGAATTTCTTAGATTTTGTATCAATAATTCATTTCATTTTTTTAGTTTATTACATTAAGACATTGCATCTAGGCATATTTCATTCATTCTTGCATTATTTTTGAGTGCGGACATTACGCATTTTTGTCCATCTCTCTCCTTCTATGTGAAAAACCCTAGAAGTGCAAGAGAACCTTGGATACCAAAATCGACATCCACAACTTTGTTCTTGATGATAAACTTTTGGAAAAACTTTTTCCTAGATCCTTGAAAGATACTTCCATGGAATGGCTCTCTTCCTTACCGAAAAACTCAATTCATTCCTTCAATTAACTTGTTGATGCATTTGTAAACCATTTACATGTGCATATGACTCCCAAGATGACCTTGGATGATTTGATGAGATGCAAGAAAAAGAGGACAAAAAATATAATTGATTTTATCTCATGTTATCATTCGCTTTATTCCCAAATCGATGTCAAGATTCCTGACCAACACCTTCAAAAGATGTTCATAGAAAAATTACAAAGTAAAATTCAAGACAAGTTGACCATGATGAAATTTCCATCCTTCATGCACCTGTGTACTACCCTCCGCAATTATCAAAATTCGGTTAGTAGTTGAGATACAAGGTCCGCTTCTAGACAAATCAAGAAATCTGAACCTCCAAACCAAAACAATTCCTAACCGTTTAGGAAACAAAATAAAGGGTTCCTTCAATTCAACCCCCCTCAACAACCAACTCAAAATGTCAACAACCAAGTGGTTGTTGTCAAAACCACGGTTCCCTTTAGTTATGGTGATCCAAAAAGATAATTCACTCCCTTACCCAATACCCTTCATAACACAATGTCCCAACTACTAGAACAACAAATGATCACCTTGCCACTCGTCAAACCACTTGACCCTAATAAGCCTTTACCCTTGAGCTTTAAATCCAATGCTTATTGCCACTATCACCAACAAAATGGACATGAAACAGAACATTGCAAGCATCTTAAACATCTTGTGCAAGACCTCATTGATTCTTGTCGTCTATCCATTGGAGGTGTTAGCAATCAAGGCAATAGGTTTGTTGCCCCTCTAAACCAAAATTTATAATTTTTTACCAACCAAATGCCCAAACATGATATCTCATTTGTCAAAGGATGTGAAACAACAAAGAATGATGTGATGGATGTTGATACATATGATGAAAATAACATTGCTATTTTAAATAATTCTATCAATACCAATCCTATCGATGAAATGATAGGGGTGATAGATATCATCCCTCATAAGTTCTGACCTAAGAATTCTATTGACATTGCTTTCTCTTCTATGGATAGACTTAAAAATTTACCTGATGGTCCTCTCTACATAGCTGACCGTATCTATGAGAAGCCCACTAATGGGATATTAATAGATCTTTCCTATGGAGAGAATGTGATCACCAAGGAATTCTTACTTTTGCATGAACTCTATCAAGATGAATATAATAGACCAAAATCATGGATCAAAACACACAATGGCTTTACGTTCCCTATGATAGGATCGATCACCCTACCATTGCAAATAGGACCAAAAATATTAGATGTCACATTCTCCATCATCCCACAGTTGGATGAATTTCATGTGAAGCTAGGCCACCCTTGGCTTCGCTCCATGAGAGTTTTCCCTATAGTTGTGCATAAATGCTTAAAGTTTCCCTTTGACAATGAGATATTCATTGTTCACCATAGCAACTTTAACCCCTTTTCATCTAAAGGAAAATTTTCTCTAAATGCCTTTTGGCCTGAGCCCATGGAACCTATCAAGCCAAGGGAAGACTTCTTTTTCTTGTCTTATCAAAAGTTCAAGGAAAAGAAGATAGCATAATTATCTCTCCGAAACATGTCCCCTTCCACCTTCGAACCTCCCATCCTAAAGTAAACCATGCTTCAACCTAAAAAAGAACCAAACACCCAAGACCAACCAACAATAGAAACTTCATCGATATCCTATAAATGACCAAGATACAATGAAAGAAACCCCCTCACACCTCCTATAATATAACAAGTTTACAAAGAAAAAAGAGAAAATGGCTAAACAACCTCCTGCGGTTCCTTTCATTACTACCCTTAGGGAAGACAAGCAACCTATGGTTGATCGAATCACTCCTATGCAAACACAACATGAAAACAAAACCAAAACAAACAAAGGTACTAGAGAGCATAGGCAAAGACGTTGTGCCCTTTCTCACAAGTTACATGAAGAATTAAACAAAGAAAATAAAGATCCAAACTTGGCTAAAGCAATGCATGATGACCTCCCTCCCCAACTGAGACAAAAAGACCCAATACAAAAATCACAACAAGAGTTGAACTCTTCAATGGAAATTATCATTCAACCTCCTATTTTGGTTAACCTAGATGACGTCCGATTGTGAGACCACCAAAATCGATGAAGAGGTGCATAATGAATTGAACACATTATTTTCTTCTTCCATGAGCTTAAACAAAAAATCTCCTATAAAGAGTGTTGAACTTGGTGCTTCTCCTAGCTCAACACTTTCCCTTATCCCTTTGGCTAGTTTCCCACCCTTGGCATACATAGAACATGATTTGGAGGCAGATGACTTGCTCATAGATTGAATGCATTTTCCTTACTAGTCCTTTTCATTTTCTTTTATGTTTTTCTTTTGTGTGATTACATGTGTGTGATGTGATCCCTCATGATGTTTTTTTTATGCTCTCTCTCTTTGTGGCTTTCCTCTATTTCTACCTTAATTCCTCTCTATGTTGTGCATCGCTTTCACTTCTTTTTTTTTTCTTGTGTTTTCCTTTTGGGGATGACACAAAGCATCGATACATTCATGTCTCCTTCATGTTGACCCAAAACACTTTCTTTTTCTTTTCCTTTTCCTTTTTATATTTTTCTTGTGTTTTCCTTTTGGGGATGATGCAAGGCATCAAGACATTAATGTCTCCTTCATTTTGACCCAAAAAATTTTCCTTTTTCTTTCTCCCTTTCTTTTTCACTTGTATTTTTCTTTCCTTTTGGGGATGACACAAGGCATCAAGAAACCCTATGTCTCTTCCATGTTGACCCAAAAGGTTTTTCTTTGTTTTCACTCTCTTTATCTCATTCTTCTAGTTCAATGTGTATTTGGGGGATGATGACAATTCCAAGCTCTTTAAAAACATTGCATCAAAGAACATACTAACCCCAAATCCATAGATCCCTTATGTTTTTGGTGTTTTCATTTTGGGGGGAACCACTCTCTCTCTCTCTCTCTTTTCTTTTTCTCTTACATGACACAACATTATTTAGAAACATATGAATTGGCATAGGGCTTTCCAAGTTGGCTCTCATGTCTTCTTTCTTGTTTTCATTTTTCATTTGCTACTTTAAATTAATTGCTCACAATATGGTGTTTAGAAATTTCTTTAAAATGGGGGCATACATTGGGATTATTCTTTTGCATTTTCCTTTTTCTTGGTTCTTAGTGTAGCTTTCTTACTTCATACAATGCATTTGTCACTTTGTGGATGACATCTGGTATGATGTCCTTCAAGAGAATAATCTTAGTGTATTATATTCCTCTTAGTAGCTTGATGTGATGCACTACATCCCCTAAGTTGTGAATTTTCTATTCTTTGATTGGTCCTCTCTTGGAGACATTAGACACAATGTTCCCTAAGTTAAATACCTCACATGAACTAAGCAAGACTCTTTTAAAAATTTCATGTTTTTGTGTTTTTCATTTGTTGTTATATGGCCACAGGTTGAATAATACAACTTGCATGCCTATGGAGCCACCCTGTTTGTTCATGAGCTCCAAGAATATAAATTTTTGTTTGCCTCATGAATCTAAAAAAATCATCTTTTTTTTGTGTGGTGCCTTATTAAAGCTATTAGGGGGTATAAATTTGGTATGGTTGAGTAAGAATCCCAATCCAAGGCATGAATTTTCCCATAGCCACTTGTGTTTGAGTGAGTGCATATCAGCCATGAGTGTATGTTTCTCACCTTTGAGGACTTCTCACATGGTGGACAACCAGTACTTTCATCGCCTCAAAGTGAGTATGCATTTTTCTAGACAAACATCCTAGATTTGATCCACATCGGGATGGAAATACAGTTGAATCTTGATCTAATTATTTCTTTTCTTTTCTCCTTTTCATCTTTGGAAATGTATGATTGGCCTTGTCGCTGTTCGTTATATCATTTTCATGTGTGTTCCTTTGTGCTTATGTTTGGTTTTCCATGGGATCTTGATCCTAGGGGATTGATCACCCCTCTTAATTATTGTTGTCTCATCTTGCTAGAATTGGTTCATTGGATCCCCTCTTGGTGCGTGTTTTTCTACTTTAGTATCATTTTGAAGTAGATTCATCCTCTCACTAAAGTGGGGGCTAAATGCAGTGTCAAAAAAAGGATCCTTTGACATTTTTCACACTCTTTTGGGTCCTCCTTGTGGATTTTTTATTAATGTTTCCTTGATTTAGTGTTGTAATGTGGATAACACATTCACTTTAGGTCTTGGGCCCTTGTCAACTAATGGAATTTAATGGTGCCTCACAAAAGTGTTGTGAAGTGTTGTAACACACTTTCACACTTTATTAGGGTTTTATCAACCTAAACATAATTTTAATCATAATTAATCTTAACATTTCCCTATTTGAAGTTTTGTAAAGTTTTGTGACACACTATCACATTCCTTTAGGCTTTTCATTAATAATTGGGCTTTCTTATGCTTTAATTGACCCCATTTTGAGTCCACAAGCCTCATTTATTACATATTTTTGAGGATAATCCCGACACCAATCAATAACCAATCATAATTTAGGTGATCCTAGCTTGTGTGGCCTAGATTTAGTGTCTAGGACTCATTCGCCACCTTGGGTGAATGAGTCCCACCTAGGTCTTTTTGGTGCCAATGCAAGTTTCACACATTTCTAAACACTTTTTACTTTTCATCCCATACATTATGTGTAATGGGACTCATTTTCCACCTTGGGTGAATGAGTCTCGTGTGACCAAAATTCAAATTTAAATAAAATTTCTGACTAGATTTTATTCTCCTAGATTTGATGTTGGCTTGTAGTGTCCTAATTTTTGGAATTCTTGCATAATTAAGTATAAATACAAGGTTCTTTCACTCATTTTCATCCCAAGCATTCAAGATTTCACAAGAGCATTCAAGGCATTTGAAGGGAAGATTATCAAGCATTCTAGAGCATTTTGTAAGTGTCTTTCATCATGTCAAATATTATTTGCATCATGTTGTTTTAGAGCTAACAATTGTTGTGTATGGATTTGTGATTCAAGCAAACATTGCATTCAATATCTATCAACATCAAGTAAGGGTCCAAGTCTACATCCATTGGAGCCATCACTTACATGTTTGCAGCATCTTATTGCAAGGGTTGGGTGAGTTGTAACATTGCTATTTCTTCATGTTCATCATTCTCTTTCCATATTTATAAATATTTACCAACCCCATTCCAAATCATATATTTTTAGTGAAATCTATTGATTCCAAGAATGATGTGATGAATGTTGACAAACTTGAAGATAAAAATAATGACAATATAAGTAAAAATTAAGGAGACTTAGAATGTGTGATCAACTTCATTGATGTTCAATTGAGATTAAGGGCCAAACCAAAATTCCTCTTGACATTGTTTTCTCACAAACATTTGACACAATTAGTTGTGCACCTAATGGTTCTCTTTATATTGCTGGAAGAATCAATGACAAGCCTACTAATGGGATATTAATTGATCTTGTGTGTATAGAGAATGTGATCATCAAGGAATTCTTATTTTTGCATGAAATTTATCAAGATTATTATGAACAATTGAAAGCATGGATAAAAATTCATAATGGTTTTGCTAGCCCTATGATAGGTTTGATCACTCTTCCTTTAAAATTTGGACCAAAATAAATAAATATCTCATTCTCCATCATCATGTTTCTAGACCGAGTCCATGTGAAGCTTAGTTATCCATGACTACACTCCATGGATGCCATCTTGTTAGTAGCACATAAATTCTCAAAATTTCTATTTGGTAATAAAACATTTACTGTGCACCATACTAGCTTTAATCCTTTGTATTCTCATGGTAATTTCTCATTGGATATCTTTTGGCTCATACCTTTGGAACCTATTAAGCCTTGTGAAGACTTCTTTTTCAAATCTTATCAAAAGTTTAAGGAAAAGTGCATAGTATAATTATCCCTTAGCAACATGCCTCAACCCATGATTGAGCCTCCTATCATTGATGAAACCATGAATGAATTGAAATACATTCCAAGTAACCAACCCATTCCAAATCCTTTTCCTATTTATTATAAAATACCAAGAGACAATCAAATAAGTCTTATTGTTCCTCCTAAGATAAAAAAAAGTTTATAAAACCAAAGATAAAGTGGTTGAAAAATAGCACATGGTTCCTTCTATTCCTCCCTTACAAGAAGAAAAGAAACCTATGGTTGAGAAACCCACTCCTACAAAATCACAACTTGAAAACCATACAAAGAGAAATAGAAATGCTAAAGACAATGGGTGTAGACATTGTGATATTTCTCATAGATTAAAAGAATATAATAAAAAAAAATATCAAGATCAAACACCAATTGAAGAAAATCATGATGACTATCAACCTTCGCCACAACAAAAACAACAAAAATATTCAATGAACATTATCATTAGGCCTCCTATTATGATTAAATTGGATGATGATGATGATATTTATAAACTTGACGAGGAAGTGCATAATGAGTTGAATCTATTGTTTCCCTCTTCCATGAGCTTAGATGATAACAACTATGATGATCCTCCTAACAATTTAGTGACTCATCATGTGTTGAACCAAGTGATGCTCCTTGTACAACACTTTTGTCCCTTTGACTAGTTGTCTGCCTTCCACCTATGATGAAAAATATTGGGATGTGGATGACCTGCTATAGGTTGTGTAATGTTTAAAAAAGTAACCTCTTTTCACACTTAATCTAGGAATAATTAATTAATCATAAAATTGACTTAATTGTGCCTTATTTAGGGTGTTGTAAAGTATTTCTTCAAACTTTCACACTAATTTGTGGATTTCCTGAAGGATATATCCCAAAACTCATTAATAATGTTGCATAAAATTAAATTTGGAAATGTTTGAGTCCTAGGGTATTGACCTATGACCTATTTTCCACCGATGAATGGATCCTCACTATGTCCTTGGGCACCCTTTTGGCATATTATTTCACCTCCCTGAAACCTAGACCTAGAAAACTATGCTAAGACCCATTCGCCCAAGGTGGAAAATGGGTCCTCCTTACTAAGGACAACCCTTTTTAAACTTATTTGTGGCAGAATTTTAATGATTTTAAATCCTAGATCTAATGTCATCTTTTGTTATTTGAATTTTAGGATTAAATCTTAATTTATGTATAAATATAAGGTTAATTCACATAGTTTCATATAAGATATCTTAGCAATTTACAGTCTTCAAGAATTATAGCAAGTTTATGAGTCTAAGAGTATTCAAGTTCATTTCAAAGGTATTCAAGGGTAGATTATTGAACTTTGATTGGAGCAATTCAAAGGATAAAAGCAAAAAGTTGTGCCACACTTTCAACCAACTTATCAACACAACTTAATTTAAGTATTTCTAACTAAAAATCAATTTTGGTTAAACATATGATCTTGTAAGATTCATTCTAGCTAAGTTAGATACTTCCACAACTTTCTCAACTAAAATTTTTGGCTAAAAATATATGGAGCACCACTTTGAGTCCAATTTACCAAAAAAATAAAATTATTTGAAAAAATTGAAGTTTTAATAAATCCTACTAATGTAAATAATTTGTTTTTTTAAATATAAAAATACCTTTTTGTAGATCCATAAGTGTAGTTTTCAAAACTATATTTATTTTAATAGTTTATTTATTATATTTTTACTAAAAGTAGGTTATCAACACAAAATATTAGGTTGATTACCATGCCAAGGAAAAATACTAAAACTTATTAAAAAAATTTGAAAAAAATATGATGCACTAGATAAAAGAATCTATTTAAAGATGGCATAATTTTTTTTCCATTTTAGATAAATATTTAATATGAAAGTTGATGTCTAATGGAAACAACTATTTTTCCATTCACGCACATTATAATATTTATTTAAAGATATATATTTATCAAAATTGGAAAAAAATATGTGCATGCACTAAAGTTTTGAGTTGAAAATGCACACACAAAACTTGAAAGAAAAAAAATAAAATTTACTATAAAAAGTTTGGCGTCCCATGCAACTTCATTTTTCAGCATTTTAATAGCAACTAAATTATAGTGTTCATTTATTAAAAACTAGTTTAAAATAATTTTTTATTTTTTTTAAAAAAGTGCAAACATAAAATATACTAAAAAATACATATTTTACTAGTTTACATCATTTCAAAATTAAAAACATATATGCCACCTTTTAGTCATTCAAGTTTAAAAGTTGGATCATTGTTGGTCATTTCCTTTAGAAAGTGTGACATAGTTTTGTGCTTTTACCCCAAGGTCATATCATCATGTCAAAGATTTAGTGCATCAAGCATGTAGTTGAGCTTATGTGTTGATGTAACATTGAAGATACAATACTAGTGTTGTTTCATATCCAATTCAAGATCAAGATCTACATTCTTCATATCCACTTCATGTTATATTGCTAATTTACATTCCAAGAATTCATCCAAGGTATCATTGTTTCATGTTTCATGTTTCATTGTTTCATCATAAGATTTAATTACCTAAATGGTGTTTGACCAAGGAAAACCCTATTCCATAACAATCAACAAGTTTTTCTCCTCTTTGATGTGTGATTGCAGGTTTTAGGTTGAAGTTCAAGTGGGGAAAAAAGTTGCAAAGTTGTCAAGATTGAAAAGTTACAAAAGTTGTCATCTATTTTGTGAGATCACAAAAACTTTCCTACAAAATTAATTTTTGACTTTCAAGAGTTAGTCAAGTGGGAGCTAGAAGTGAAGACATTGAAGAACAAAACATAGAAATCAGTTTTCAAAAACCCTAGCAGGGACCCATTCTTCACCTTGGGCCAATGAGTCCTCACTGACCTCCAAAACAACACTTTTCAGCAATGTGCACATTCTTTCAGCTTTTTAAAACCCCCCTTATTGTTTTTATAATAGTTAGGCTTGGTTTCATATATTTATTTCCATCATATCTTACACATAATTGTATGTTTCATAGAAAAAATTATTGGTTCATCATCTTGATAAACCCTATTTTTATATGAAGCATAATGGTGAACCCAACATTTTGAACATCCTAATTTCTAATTTAGAGTGCATTAAAACCCTAGTACTTAGTTTTGCATTAGATTTGAATTGCATTTAGGGTTATTTAATTTTTCATTAGTTAACATTGCATTTAGGGTAAACTCAAGCATGTTTGCATTGCTTATATTCATTAAAAATAAAAAAAATCATCAAATCAGAGTTTTTTTTGCTTAGTGTTAACATTGACATCATCATTACATCATTTATATTTGCATTTCACATTAAATTTAGTCACATTGTTCATCATTCAACCTTGGTCAACATTGCATTTAGAATCCTAAAATTTGGAAAATCTATTACAAAATTAACTGTTACAAACTTGAGACAACAAACATATAGGATTAACTCAAAAAAATAGAAATCAAACTCAAAAAACCCTAAAATAGGACCATTTTTCCCAAGGTGGTGAATGAGTCCCTCTACATACTGATTAGCAAAGTTTCTAAGTATTTTATTGTGTTTTATTTGCATTTCTATTATTTTTAAAAGCCTTGAACTAGTCCCATTCGCCACTAGGTGAATAAGTCCCTAGAGGCCTACAAAAACCACTTTTATGAGCTTTCTAGTGGTTTTTTGTACTTCTTAGGCTTGTTGGTAACCTATAGTATCAATCAAATTTTTTTTAGGAATTTCTATTTTATGCATCTAGGTCAAAATCATCCATTTAGTGTAGTCATTCCAAAAACATTTCAGTAGTAAATCTCATCAAACCTGAAAATGTTTACATTTATGAAATTTTGTATTTCTGCATACACAATGTTTATGCTCATGAAACTATGCATAAGTTGGATAAAATTTATTTTCACTTTTGCATATGCAATGTTTACATTCATGAAGCTTTACATAAGTTTGATAAAAGTTCTTTTCATTTTTGAATATACATTGCTTACATTCTTGAAGCATTGCATAAGATGGATAAAAGTTCCTTTCATTTTTGACCACACAATATTAGTATCTTACCTTTATAAGCATGCTAAGAAAAATTCCATCCCTCCTACTTGTGAGAATGCTTTAGTGAAAGAGGATGCAAGCATGGACAATCATGAAAATAATAATTGTTCTTCCCTTGATACCTCTCTGATTGTTGACAAAGGTAGCTTCGTGAAAGAATTACAATTATTGAGAATCATCAAATTTTTTACTATCCCTCTCCTTATCCTAGGAATATATCATGAAACAAGAAGATGAGATCATTGGAACATTCCTTAACATTAACTTTGGTCCCACAATAGTGGTTTACATTTTTTTTCCAAACTGGACATTGAAATAATTTTTTTAACTAAATTTTTGCTTTCCACTAGTACAAAAACAACAATATATGACTAAATAAACTACTAAAAATTGCATATAAGTGACTAATTTTGGTCACATGACCATTAGTAGTTTATTTCCGGTCATTTATAACGCGACCAAATTTATGACTAAACTATTTTAGTCATTTATCTAGTCATTAATTTGGTCATTGATTTGGTCATTGATTTAGTCATTGATTTAGTCGTTAATTTAGTCATTTATTGTTGTTATCTGGCCATTTATTTAGTCATGGTAGTGATTTACTTAATCATATATTTAGTCATTACTTTAGTCATATATTTAGTCATTACTTTAGTCATATATTTAGTCATTACTTTAGTCATATATTTAGTCATTAATTTAGTCACATATTTAATCATTAATTTAGTCATTACTTTAATCATTATTTTAGTCATGGTAGTCACATATTTAGCCATTGTAGTCATATATTTAGTCATTGTAGTCATATATTTGGTCATTGTATTCATTTATTTTAGTCATAGTCGTCATTTATTTAGTCATGGTTTACTCATTTATTTAAGTGAATCAATGATTCAAGTTATAAATCAAATCTAACTTAATTAATTCTCACAAATTTATGCATATAAACTTCAAATATCATAGATATTCAAATGTTTTTTTTGTATTGGATTAACATTATAAATATATGCAATCAACAAACAACTTTATGCATATAAAGCTCAAATATCATAGATATTCAAATGTTTTTTTGTATTGCATGAGAAAAAAAGAATATACAAACAACAAACAGCTGCATAACCAGAGGAATTACAAACAACATACAATTGCATAAACAAAGATCCAAGAAATACATCCTTCACTGCACTATTGGTTGCCATGGAAGACAAATCCAAGATACAATACAAATGCTACAAAAATTGAAGGGAGAAAAGACATGAAAATATATAGTAAATATAGTTATATTATTTGTGGTGCATATATTGCCTGATTCAAAGCAGCCTTGCCCTCCCATTCCAACCGAACAACCCTTGAGAGAAGATTGGAAGGATTTGAATGAGAAGGATGACAATTTCCTATCTAGAAATCTCACTGGTTATGGTCGAATGAAAGTAAAGAGTGCATGTTCACCTCTCCAATTTGATGAGCTACAACCTGAAAATAAGATTTTAGTGAGGGTTTTAGAATACATTTATTAAAATGAAAATACAATTATTAAAATGAAAATATAGCCAAGATTTAATAATGAGCACATTTAGATTTTTACAATATGTCATCCTTTACCTATTTCAACAGTTCTGTGAGATTTCCCATTATAGTGACTGTGGTAGAACACTAATCTACAATATGACTGTGAAGTTGCTCACTAATGGATTCAATGGTGATAAGACTAAAAGGTGCAGCATCAACAACACTGCCACTTGATACAATTATATTTGATAAGGCACATTCAAAAGCTATCTAAATGTTTATTTATGATAAAACTAGAACAATGCTTTCAACTATCATTTCTCCATTATACAACTCCACCCATGTGAAACAAAGAGCTTCTAACAACCACATTTTATCCTTTGTGATCCTCCATAGCTTGCAATGATGCTGTCTAATGACACATAATTCTTACAACTAGAACAAAAGACCGCTCGGGTCATATGATTTCAATGATATTCTATTTTTTCCTTCTTTGATGCATGTTGTAATCTACAATAGGTTAAAACAAACTGAGTTACAAATTGTAAAGAAAAAAATGGATATGAAAATAAAACAGTAAGGTGCTGGGCATTTCAAGAATTATGCTAAGAATGAACACAAAATGACTACAAAGAATAAGACAATGCACCACTATGAAGAGTATGCAAAATGGACAGAAACTGCTCAGAGCTTTAATTGCTAGGAGTGTTAGAAAATGAGATGAGTGAAAACAATTATTACAATGTAGCATCTTAAGATGTTAAAAGGAATCCACCCCAAGACCATCATCACAACCATTGGCTCCTAGTATTTGAGCACTCGATCTGTTTGTAACCTTAATTGATATTCCTGTACCAAAAGACAAAGCTCATATAAGACTTTGGCATGTCCATATAAGAACAAAAAATAAAAAAATATGTAACTCTGCATCTTCTCTTTCATGCCCACCATGTTATAGTTTCTCTATTTTTTTTTACTTTTTACCTAAACCTCTATATAGTACAAATTACAAATAACCTTTTAAAATAAAATACAACAAACATTCAAGTGGCCTGAGAATTGAAAAAAAAAGATCAACTGGTGACTTCTTCCTATATTTTAGATTATTTTTGCTTCCTTAAATTGAGCATCATATACAACAACAAACAACATCAGACAATAGAGTATGCACCATAAACATATAATCTTTTAATACAGTAGATATTAATAGGGTTTTTCAATATATTCATAAGAAAAATATTAAAATCAACTTTGTACAACACAAGTGCATGTATCACAGCCATTGAGTAGAGAGATAATGAAGCATTCTCCAACTCTTATTATAACAAGAGATCATAACCTACCAATTCCTCCAACAGCTATAAATGCAAGGCCATGCCCAACTAAATTTTGCCTCAAAATGCCTTGGCATTACAAAAGCATTGTTAAGTAACATACAAAAACAACAGGTTGAAAGTTCATATCTCTAAGAAGAAATCAATATAAGAAAATCAGTCATGACATATAATGCATGAGTGTGAATAATCAACACTGGATTACCTCACCACCAAATATCCCAGGACAAGCTCTCCTATTGACCATAGTTGCTACCATCACATCATTAAGTGAGAAAATGAATGCATCTAGCTACAGTGCTCATTACACAAATTTAGTTTCAAAAAACAAGCATAACAACCTAAACTAAATCCACAAAATATCCAACTTAAGATCAACTTGTTCTTAGAACATAAATAAAAGTTACTTGAAAAATAATTTCTCCATTGAAAGTGGCTAGGTTAATCTGGAAAAGTTTCAACAAATTAGAAATTAAATGTTATTCATTGCTAATAGAATTCAACTCATATCTAAGAAAAAATAAGCATTGGACTCCCTACTCTGGGGAGAACAAGTATAGATGCAGGTCGGTTAAGATCACATACCAAAATAATTCTAGAAAGAGATTGTGCTACCACTCCAACAAAGCCATCCTAGGATCCCACATTAATGAATTCTATATTTGCAACACTCTTTCCAAAAACACATTGCCACATGCCACCACCATTCTCAGGAGGTAAGACATTTTCCATCTGAATGGATCTAGACATATAGCACATTGTACCTACATTGTATCTTGTTTCAATCCTTAAATAGAAGGATAACCTATATTCTCTACTGAAGCATCCAAAAAGAAAGAAAACTATGTTCAATTCTTAAACCTCAGCATAATATAAATAAGTAATTTTGCAACATAGGAGAAAAGAGACAAAAGACAAAAGTATTAGAGCTTGAAACTGCATGAAAATAGAAAAACTAGAGTAATAGTTTTCCAGCATTGGTATCTAATAAAGCTCAAAGCAAGATATCCTAGGGTTGAGCCAAACCTCATCAACCCTTGAATCAAAGGAATCGGGAAAAGAAGATGGAAGGTTTTTCAAGACATTGACGGTGACAAGGATCTCCACTTAATGAAAATGTCTATAGTGAAAGGAAAGTAAAAGAAGTCCAAAATTACAATAAAATAATGGCATTGGTTGTGAAAAAATACCAGCCTTGGTTAGAACTTTCTCCTATGGTTTCAACATTATCTGCATAACAAAGGTACCCCTTTTAATATGGCCATTATAAAACAAGAAACTCATGTGAATTACAAGAGAAATACATAGATAATAGAATGCTTCCAAGTTTAGACCTGCACTATTTGATAAACTTGATCAATTGGAATGACTGTTAGTCAATAGCATGAGAGTAGGGTGAATAAATGGGATGATTACAACAAAGCTAAGGTGACAAACTTTAGGAATCTATAATAGATATGCACAAAATGAATTTGGTGGAAAGGATTTAAAAACTTTCAAGTGAATACAATTCGCAAGTGTAAAGCCAAATTCCAGAACCTTTTCCAACATCCTCCCTACCTGTGCCAAAATGGGAGCTTTGAAACAAGATATGAATATCCATCAATGCATAGAAAATACACGACAGTATCTGTATAAGAAATGTGGTCTATGGATTGCAATATTTTAGGATATGCACAAAATGGATTTGTTGAAAAGGCTTTAGAAACTTTCAAGCAAATGCAATTGGCAGGTGTAAAGCCAAATTCTAAAACCTTTGCCAGCATCCTCCCTGCCTGTGCCAAAATGGGATCTTTGGGACAGGCTATGAACATGCACCAAAGCATAATGGTAGGGTAATTTTTATCAGATGTTATAGTTGGATATTCTCTAGTAGACATATATGCAAGATGTGGAATAGTAGAAAAAACACCTGAATTGTTTGACAGAATGCCTCAAAGAGATGTCATCTCATGGAATGAAATGATTGATTGTAGAATGTGCACAAAATGGATTTTGCAAGGAACCTCTCAAAATATTTGAATTAATGAAGCACTCTGGAACACATCCTAACATTGTAAGCTTTGCTTGGGTTCTAGGTGCATGCATTCATGCAAGTTTAGTGGATTAGGGCTGCACATACTTCACACGTCAGTAACCCTTATTGCATTACAATTTACATATATAGTTTATCATTAGGTTTGCATGGTTGACCTTTGAGCCCATGTTGGCTATATTGAGGACACCCTAAACATTATTACATAAAATTGTGAACATGGAGGTAAGCACTTTGTGAGTTTTGATGATGTATAGTTCTTTGCATATGACTATGAAGAGTTTACATTGTTATTCAAGCTGCATCTTCATATTTCCAAAATTTCATAGAAGGAAAAGGGATGAGGAAAAGAAGAAATGTGAATTGACTAAATTGAAAGGAAAAGTTGTAGGAAGTAACAAGTAACAACTTGTGAGTATAAAACAAGAATTAAAATAAATAAAATCCTATGGCTTACAAGTGAAACAAAAAATGCCCCATCTTATTTAGTTCCTATGTTTATTTCTTATTTGTTTTTGCTTCTCCTTCCAGCGAACTTTGTCTAAAGTAGTCAATTAATGATGAAGGCTATTTTTCTCAACTATAATGCAACATTTCTTAGCAGTATTTGAACTTCTTACTCAAAAATAACATATTTCTTTGATCATGTTGTAAATTGCTTGTCCTCGTTCAAAAAATCATGCTTTTCTCTTAATGCTTGATCTTATCTAGTGCCCATTTTTATTTCTTCCCATTGTTTTTGCTTCTCCTTCCAGTGAATCTTGTCTAAAATAGTCAACTAGTGACTGATAGGACTATTTTTCTCATCTATAATTGTAAAGTTTTTAAGCAGTATTTGAACCTCTTACTTGAAGATAACAAATTTATTTGATCATGTTCAATTTTTTTTTCCTAATTGAAAAAATGAGGTTCTTTTACTTTAGTATGGATATTAAAAATCCACACTGGATAGTAATATTTCCATGTTAATAGACAATGTATACACTGCTCAAGCATTATCTATCCCTCAAATACATAAAAAATTCTACAGAATATGCACTGTCCCTTCAATATTTATGCACTGAACAGGAAATAGATGTAGGGAGTAGTTTGAGCTAAATCTTGGAAATCCTTCTAAAATAATTTTCTCTCCCTACATATATGTAATTTCTGTATGGAGTTTTCTAATTTTTCCACTAGGATTTCATAGGTTCTTGTATTCCTATGGCTCAGTCTTACAAGGGTGTAGTAGCAACAACTTCAATGTAGCCAACAGGGGAGGGCCTTTTGCAATTTTTGACATCATCATGCTTGACTTATGGTAGCACAACATCCTACTAAGTTCTTAAATGGATACAATCAACAGTAAAAAAAAGATCCCTAAATTTGAGATTCCACTAAAAGTAGAAGGAAAAAAGAGATTATATTAATGCCTATGACTAACCAAAATAGGTCCTTGGGACTTGAAAGTACAACAGCTTATGATAGCGAGGAGATGTATAAAGAGGAACTCCAAGAGTTAAAAATTTAACTTCTATAGATGTAGGGAGTAGTCTGAGCTAAATCTTGGAAATCCTTCTAAAATAATTTTCTCTCCCTACATATATGTAATTTCTGTATAGAGTTTTCTAATTTTTCCACTAGGATTTCACAGGTTCTTGTATTCCTATGGCTCAGTCTTACAAGGGTGTAGTAGCAGCAACTTCAGTGTATCCAACAGGGGAGGTCCTTTTTCAAATTTTGACATCATCATGCTTGACTTATGGTAGCCCAACATCCTACTAAGTTCTTAAATGGATGCAATCAACAGTAAAAAAAAGATCCCTAAATTTGAGATTCCACTAAAAGTAGAAGGAAAGAAGAGATTATATTAATTCCTATGACTAACCAAAATAGGTCCTTGGGACTTGAAAGTACAACAACTTATGATAGCGAGTAAATGTATAAAGAGGAACTCCAAGAGTTAAAAATTTAACTTCTATTTAAAACAATGATGATGATGACCATTTTTAATGCCCTTTCAGTCAAAATTGCTTTGCAGGACCTATCAAAATATAAAAAAATTAATTTAGTTCTTTCCCTAATTCTTAAGTCATTCTTCCTTCTGTCAAAGTTCATATTGAGTTTCTCTATATTGGTTATCCTTATATATCATTTTATTTATGACTTCACTTTAAATGGGCAACAGACCAACTGCCATGAGAGGGGGTAGTGTAATGCACATTGCTTTTGATTTTGAAGTTGCAAGTAATGAATTTCTCTTGATTTTTCCGAATGTTGTTCCATGTTTAACAATATGTGCTCCCTTCCCAAACTTTAGAACCCTGGAACAGTAAAAAATGATAGAACCAAGTGATAGGAATATGAGCAACCATGTAATATATCTTTGATTTTGTCTCTATAGGGGTTGATACATTTTTCTGATTTATATGATTAGGTAGCATAAGTCTTTCAAGTACAAAGAGAATTAAAGTCCATACAAGGTGAGTAGCCAAATCAAAGTCATAGGATCTTACTGGCTATCTGAAGTTATGCAAAAAATAATAAAAGAGCAAATGAGCCAACTAAATTGTAGTTTTAGCAAGAACCAAAAAATTAGGGATTGGCCTTATTCCTTTTGTTGCTAAGTGAATTGTTAATATCTCATGAAATAGGGATTTTTCAGGTCCCAGAAATTGATAGGAAAACCCCCATGAAGTTCTTCATCACCTTGTAAAAGATCTTGTTTGTTCTCATCATTTTGTCAATCTTCTCCTATTGCTACTTAACCATTTTGATAAGTTTAGTCACAACACGAGAGCCATTACCTTACCTCTACTAGATAATAAATTCTCAAACAAAAAAGAAGATTTTACTCAAAGAGATTAGGATATATTGGGATTAATAAAAAATCTCATTATTCAAGTTATAGTTTAGAAAGAGAATTAGCAACAAGATAAGCAATGACTTAGGAAAATCATATGTCCCAATCCTGGGCTAGATTGCATTTGGCATGCTCCTTCAGCTTCTTGCATGCATTGATTGAAACTAGGTAGGGCACATTGTGCCATGCTCAAAGGAATTGATGTATGTGCATTCTAAATTTCCCCTCATATCAGACATGCAGGCCAACTACAAGGAAGATGCAATAAAGCAATGTGATGTAAAGGTGGACCATCCCAACTTGGATGTGCATATTTCATTATTTTTAATTGATAATGTACAGAAAAAGTATCATACACATGACTAACATAGCACGGTTAGTCGGAGTGGCATTATAGCTACTTGTGGTTCTATTAAACCAAGTCATTTTGTTATTGCTCTATGACAAGTTGCCAATGAATCAGGGAGGCTATTTAAATCTATAGACCCTACCATGTTCAAGTGTTACAGTTGTGACAGGTTTCCAATGGAATCAGGAAGGTTATTTAAATGTTCACACCCTTCTATGTTCAAGGTTGCAGCTGTGACTTGTTGCCAATGGAATCAAGGAGGTTATTTAAACCATGACAATATTTTAGTTTTCAATGTTGCAGCTGCAATAGATTGTCAATAGAATCAAGGAGGTTATTTAAACCTTTAAAACTTCCTATTATATTCAAGTGTTGCAGCTATGAGAGGTTGACAATGGGATTGGGGAGATTATTTAAACCTCTACAACTTTATATTTTCAAGTGTTGCAAATGTGACAGGTTGCCAATGGAATCAAGAAGGTTATTTAAATCTCTACAGTCTTCTATGTTCAAGTGTTGTAGCTGTGATAGGTTGGCAATAGAATCAGGGGGGTTATTTAAAATTTTACACATTTCTATGTTCAAGTGCTACAACTGTGACAGATTGCCAAAGGAATGAGGGAGGTTATTTAAATCTATACACCCTACCATTTTCAAGTGTTGCATTTGTGACAGGTTGCCAATGGAATTAGGAAGGTTATTTAAATGTTCACCCTTCTATGTTCAAGGTTGTAGCTGTGACAGGTTGCCAATGGAATCAAGGAGGTTATTTAAACCATGACAATATTTTAGTTTTGAATGTTGTAGCTACAATAGATTGCCAATAGAATCAAGGAGGTTATTTAAACCTTTGAAACTTCCTATTATGTTCAAGTGCTACATTTGTGATAGGTTGACAATGGAATCGGGGAGGTTATTTAAACCTCTACAACTTACTATTTTCAAGTACTACAGAGGTGGCAGGTTGCTAGTGGAATAAGGAAGGTTATTTAAACCTCTACAATCTTCTATGATCAAGTGTTGCAGCTATGACAGGTTGCCAATAGCATCAAGGAGGTTATTTAAACTTTTACACCCTTCTATGCTCAAGTGTTCCAGATGTGACAACTTTCCAATGGAATCAAGGAGCTTGTTTAAACCTCCACACTCTATTATATTCAAGTGTTGCAACTATGACAGGTTGTCAATGGAATCAATTTCAGATTGGGTTCTAGGTACCAAATTGGGAGCCTTGGAAGAGGGTATGGACATCCATCAAAGCATAAAGGATAGAGGAATTTTTTCAGATATTGTAGTTGCAATTGCTCTTTTAGACATGTATGCTAAATGTGGGATCATAGACAAGGCACTTGAAGTGTTCGACAAAATGCCTCAAAGAAATGTGGTATCATGGACTGCAATAACTATAGGATATACACAAATTAGATCTATTGAAAAGGCTTTAGAAACTTTCAAGAAAATGTAATTAATAGGTTTAAAGCCAGACTCTCCAACCTTTACCAGCATATATAATGAAGAAGCATAAATTGAATGCAAAGCTTGTAGGTCTGTAAAATGGTCTGTCAAAGCTTTTCTTCCAGGATAATTGCATTTACCCAAAACTAACCACACCTTTAGATACCTTTTTGGCTTAGTTAAAATATATGTCAAAGTGGGGTATAGGTTCTTTGGACCAAATGATTCAAAACTGACTATCTCAGTCAAAATTATGCCTCTTTAGGCCTTGGCTATTTACAAACCCAAACTCTCACAACCAATACTTGGATCACTCTTTATTTGGTCTGCACAAGCTTATTATTCCATGTAAAGTCCACTTCTAAAGGTATTTTTATAAACCCTAGACTCTAACCTCCATCTTTACTCATAAAACCCTATTTTCAGAATAGGGCAATGATTATTCACCACACTAAACTCATCCTCTTGATCTGTAACCTTTGAAATATAAGAATAGATACTATAAAAGGTAAAATCACCAAAAATTGAGAGCTTTCACCAAATAAAATAGAAGGAATACAATTTCATCAACATAATGGTCACATGTATAGAGGGCCCTTACTTCCTCAGAGTAGTTGATTATTCATGGCATTGCAAGGATACGGATAATCAATTCCAAATCCTTAGAGATTCTTTGAGGAGGTTGGGCCAGAGAATGTGTGCAAGTAGTGAGAGATGTGGCCTATGTGTAGATATTTGTAGGGAATTTGATTGAGGCTGCCACATGAATGTCTTGATCAAAACCTCTAAAATTGTTTAATTGGATGCCAATATCTTCAACAAAAACTCAAACTATTTAATTTTGTGTCTATTTTTCACTTCACAAATATCCTAATTTGGCATCATGTATCTCTTCAAATAGATGCCCTAGTTAGGATCTTGTACCTCCATAGTTGGATGTCTTCATGTTGGATCCTTTTCCCCCTTGTCAAAACATGTTCCTCACTATAACTAGGCATAGAAATTTCATTTATCTTTATACTAGATTTTATTTTAAATTTCAATGTTTTACAAAAGGAATGTTAAAAATTTACACATTTAAGTGTAATTCATCTAATGTCATCTTGTTTTAAACTTCACACCTTTTGTGAACCCTCTTCATACCCACCTATGCCAAATTGGGAGCCTTGGAACAGGGTATGGACATCCATCAAAGCATTAAGGATAGAGGAATTTTGTTAGATATTGTAGTTGCAACTACTCTTGTAGACATGTATGCTAAATGTGG